>PVKS010045346.1:0-13846 GCA_004027875.1 Aplodontia rufa
GATATCTTAATGTGGTTTTCATTTGCATTTCTCTGATTACTAATGATTTAGAGCACTTTCTCATGTATTCATTGGCTTGATCAATGTCCTCTGGTGAGAAGTCTCTATTTAGCTCTTTGGCCCATTTATCAATTGGGCTGTTGGTGTTTTTGTAGCTGACATTTTTGAGGATTTTATAGATTCTGGATATGAGACCCTTTATAAGAACCCAGAACATAAAACTAGAAAACCAAGACTTTTATTTATTTAGGGTCACTTTTTGGAGATGACACAGATTTATCAAATCTGCTGTGGCCTTAAATGTCCCCCCAAATTCACGTGTCAAAATTCAATTGCCAATGTGATAGTATTAAGAAATGGTGTGTTTGGGAGGTGATTAAGCCATGAGAGTAGAACCCTCATGAATGGGACTGAGATACAGGGATTAAAAAGGGGCTAAGCCCCTTCTGCCCTTCTGCCATGTGAGGACATAGTGTTTGTCCCCTCTGGACATTGGTACTTGGACCTTGGGTTTCTATCCTTCTGTAATGTGAGAAATTATTTCTGTTGTTTATAAATTACTCATTCTCAGCTAATTTGTTATAGCAGTCCTAGGAGACTAAGATTATCCTAGGAAGAGGCCCTGGGGATAGAGCAAATTCACTCATAGGTCTTAGAAGTCTAAAAAAACGGAGCTGGCCAAAGTTAAATGCCCACATTGTTCTGGTTAAGGGCAGGAGGAATAAAAAGGCTGAGGGAAATGATCATGCTGGAATGCATATCACGAAGCTGGAAAATCCACAATGTTTTGTTCCACAGGAGGACCCAGAAGACACACCACTTACTGCGGCCACCAATGATATTCCTATGTGAGGGTCACAGTATCGCTAAGATAAGTGGTGGCTCTTCTTTATAGACAGAGATGATGATGCAGCGGTCACAGAGCTGGGCTTGTTAATATCATTCAGGGGTAATGGGCCCTGAAGTAACAGAGGGTCCCGAAGACTGAAACTTAACTACCACAAGCCAAGAGGCCGTAATTACTCTAACAACTGGTGAAATTGGAGGGGTGGTTAAGTGGGCTTGACTCGCAGCATGTTTGTGAGATGATTAATTGAAGGTAACACCCCTACAGGCCAAACACTCGGGCAAGTAACAAGGACATTACGTAACATCTATAATCAAATAAGATGAAATTAGAAACACAAGAGGTTGACGGTATTGCTCCAATGAAATGTCATGATTCCTTGCTCAGTTCCTACACCTGAGCGAATTTTCAGATGGAAGAGGTGCTGGGTCCCTGGAGGGAAAATAAAAAGAACTTATTATACAATGGTGGTATGTGTGTGTATAAAGAGACAAATCCTCAAGTTATTCCCCAAATGGATTCATGGTCATTTACTAGAGTTTTCTAAACACTGAGGAAGGAGAATATCCAAACATTTCCAGGATTATTTGGCCTAGGGTCCTAGTTGACATTGGTGTCTAGTCATCCTCCTGGTAGCCAGGCCTGAATAAAGATGTGCAGCATGAAGGGCAAACAGAGTCATGAATATGCACCATTTGGATCTCGTGCTGAGGGGCTTTTATGTCTGAGTCTCCCAGCTACTGCTCTCTGAACCTACTGATATTTTCTTGCCAAGGCTACATCAGAACAAAGACTAGAAAGCAGGTGTACTAATGTAGGCCTATTCCTAATACATTCCTCCAATGAGAAACTTTGGCTTGAGTGTTCATTAGCTGACCTGAAACTTGATGGTGCTGCAGCTTATGTCCCGCTATTCAAACATCCTTCTTCCCCTTTCCTCCTGTGTTAGTCAGGGTTCTCCAGAGAAACAAACTATAGGATCTGTCTGAGTGTCTCTATTCATCCTTGCATTTACCCACCATCCATCTAGATAATTATCATAAAGAACTGGCTCTTGCAATTATGGAGGCAAAATCCCACGATCTGCTGTCTACAGGCCTGAGAATCCAGAGCACTGATGCTGTCAGTCATCCCAGTCCAAGGGCAGAAGATGGAGTTCTACCTCAATAGTCAGGCAAAGAAAAAAAAATTTTGAACTTTCCTCCACCTTTCTGTTTTATTTAGGTACTCAGTAGATGGGATGATGCCCACTCACACTGGGGATCACAATCTGTTCACTCAGTGTACCCAAATACCATCCTCTTCCAGAAGCACTCATGGACATACACAGAGATAATGTTTAACCAGGTATCTGGGCATTCTGTGGCCCAGTCAAGTTGACACATATGAATTTAAACCTCATATCTTCATAGAGGTCAGACAGGTTACGCATTCTGATGATCGTGCCTCCTCTGGCTTCCTCTCCATTTCAACCTTTGTAGGCCTTTCCCCAAATCAATCTCTTATAAACCAAATACTGTCTTTGTATGTTCTTCTTGGAGGACTGGAACTAACACAGTTGGATTTTGTTCTATCAGGTAGTTACTTGAGGATTGGCTTTATACTATTCAACTTTTTTGGGGTGATGGTAGAGGTAGTTTTTAGTCAGGACAGTGTAGCCCTTCCAACAGTATAACTTTCTAGGGATCTTTGGTGAATCTCAGCGAGGACTCTCCACTATGGCTAGATAGAAATTAAATGTTCCCCAATCTTATGCTAACTTTTTTTTTTTTTTTTGAAGAGAGAGGGACAGTGAGAGAGACAGAAAAAGAGAAACAACTTTATTTAGTTTTTCACATGGCCTTAGTTGTTCCAATACTCAGTTGTGTACGTGGTGCTGGGGTTTGAACCCAGGTCCTCGTGCTTGCCAGGCAAGCACTGAAAACGTTGAGCCACCGCTCCAGCCCCTCATGCTAACTTTTGAATATTAGGCTTCGCATTTAGCAATGGACACAAAGGGATCTCTATGTAGATTTCTTAATTTTTTTCTTTGCATATCCACCTCACTGATACTCTAACCTAAAACATTCAAGCCATCCCAGTCTCAACTCCAGGTTTTGTCTCCTTAAGGCAGCATCGATCCAAAGCGGCGCACCTGCAGAGGGGCAAGGCCCTTCAGTTCCTCCCTCAGTGATCAGATCTTTGCTGCTACGTGTCAAATGTTTGAGAAGTTGTTCCAATTTTTTTCCCCCTCTGGCTTCTTGAAACAGCAACAGCCAAGCTTTTTGTAAAATTTCTAATATGTGTATTTAGTTAATAAATTTCCTGTATTCACTTTTACAGAATTTATTCTAAGTTTTGATTTTTTTAATTAGAATTCATTTTGAAATATTTTCTAAATTCCAATGTGATTTATTGTTTGACCCAATGGTCATTAGGTATGCTCCTTAAATTATAAGCGTATGGGAATTTTTTGTTATGTTTATGTAATTGACTTCTGGTTTAATTCATACTAAGCATGACTTCAATCTTCTAAAATTTGTTAAGACTTGTGATCTATCCTATGCTCAGTTTTGGTAAATATTATGGGGTGTACCTTAAAAATAACAGAAATTCTGAAGGTTTTGGATATGTTATATATTCATATGTATGGTGCTACTAAATAGAAGCTCATCATATACTGAGCTGATAACTCAAAAACTTTACTCTACTGTAAATTCCAGACCAAATAAAAGGATAATGATGACATTGTTATTTCTGATATGATCCTCTCAGAAGAAAGCCAAGTGAAATCATGCTGTTTCCCCCTAATCCCACCAACATCAATGCCAGTCCCTTAAGTGATCCCAATTATTTTTTTCTTGTGTTTCTGCCAGTTTTTCTTCATTAGTTGTAAGTTTTGTAATATTAGTGCTATATGACAGTAGAAAATAGTGTGATAAGTTAATGACATTGATTTATAAAGCTCACAGAGACACAAAAAATGGTTAATTTTATTTCTTCATTTTTCTCTAAACAAAGCATGATTAATGTTGAGATTATATGCCCTCCAGAATATATACACATTTTATATTATTTTGTTAAAATCTTGTAAGGTTGCTCAAAAATAAAAATAAAAAAAAAGAAAATATCTAATATCTCTTGCCAATGGTCAAATTTTTAACATAGAATAATTTTTAATTTTCCAAGTTCCACTGTCACTTTCTCTTATAAACTTGAGGTTAAAACTGGTATAAACATACAACTCGTAACATGTTTAACCTTCCTCTTTAACCCTCTGCCAACTTTATTTGGCACAAAGTATTATGATTATAGAAAGCAGGGAGAAAATATTTAGATGGTTCTAACAGTGTTTTGTACAGACTCATAAAATGCCTGTTGTGTACTGTCTCACATGTTTTCAACTTCTGCTTCCAGCTGCAGCTCTGGTGGACAGTCTGGAAGGTTTTACCCTGCTCTGTGCTGACAGTGCCTCACTTCAAGCATGCACCAAGAATCAAGCCTCCTGTCCCAAAGCTTCTCGGTTGCAGCAAGGTGTGATGTCATGTACCAGATAGATGTTCTTGTAACCCAGACAAATGGGGAAGTCAATGACCCATGGGAACAACCCTCAATACCCAGGAGATGGCTGCTGACAGCAAAACACCTTCCCTTTTCATCTCTCAGGAAGACAGTTTTGAGACAGACTCTAGAGAAGGTTCCGCATTACGTAACCATTAAAAGTACCGTATCATTGGAAAACTCTACCTTGTTTTTGCTTGGGTCTTCTTTCCCTCTTCTCCCCCTCTTCATTTCTTTCACTCCTGCTCCCTGGGATCAAATTCCCAAACAGAATGTCTACCATTGTTGCAGGCTCTGCCTTTTTAAGAACAACCTAGATTAAAACAGTAGGTAGGGAGCCTGTTGGTAGATTATACAATGTGGGAACACAATTTTCCTTGACTCTGTACATGCTACAAAGAAATACTCATTCAGCAGGCAGCATAGTTGGTGATTTCCATCATTTTCTTTTTTGAAAGCACATCATCCATCCTAAGCCTGACCACCTAAAGAAAAAAAAAAGGTGGTACAAATTAGCTTATAATAAACAAATTTCTTTGATGATGGCTCTAAGCATTTTTCTGTATGAAAGGGTCCTCAGCAACTCAAAAACTCATATGTATTATGGAAGAGCCCTCAGTATACTTAATCAGGTAAAGCTTTTTGTTGCTTTGGAAACAAGCATATCACATTTCTTAGACTGCATGGAAGAAAGCTGGATCTTTTACTATTATAATCCTTTTTGCTAAGAAACTCAAACAAACTTAAAAATGTATGCTTTACTGGAATACTAATAGGTCTTTTTCATTCATGAAGAAATGAAGGAATGCTCTGAAAGATAGTTATTAGGAATAAATTTAAGGTTGCCCATATGTTAACCTTGAGTAAAAATTTTAAGAATTATAATTTCTTACTCATTTGAGAACAAAACTGATTAAAATCACTCCCGTATGGAACTTATATTCTAGTAGAACAGAAGGTGAGACAATAAACAAATTAAATAATAAAACACTGTATTTAAATAAGGGGTATAGATAAAAATAAACTAGGGATGGTATTACGACTGAATTATATCCCTTCCACAAAATTCATATTAAAATCCTCAGTATCTCATAATGTAAGTATATTTGGACATAAGGCTTTTAAGGAGGTAACTGAGTTAGAACGAGGCCCTTGGGGTGGGCTCTAACCTAATCTAACTAGTGTCCTTACAAGAGGAAATTTGGACGCATACAGAAATACCAGGGTTGCTTAAACACAGAAGAAAAACCACAGGAAGATACAGCCAGGGGTGGCCCACTCTAAGCCAAGGGGCCAGGCATCAAGAGAAACCAAACCTACCAACACCTTAATCATGGACTTTATTCTCCACAACTGAGAAAATAAAATTCTGTCATTTAAAAGTCACTCAGTTCATTAAGCTGTGGGAACACCAACAAGATAATACAAATAGGCAGAGAAATGCACAAGCTGTTTTTCTTGTTTGTTTACTATATAGGTCTCACAGAAATAAGGACATGTGAACAAAGGCCTCAGGAAGAGACAGCCATAGAATATTTTGGGGAGGAGCATTTTGGAAGCAGGAGAAGCAATCCCCGAATCCCTTAGTTGGAGAGAGTTCATTATGGTTTGAGACACAAAAGCATTAGAAGATGAATTTGAAAGGGCATGGAATAAAGAAATGGTGGCTGATCATGTGACAAAGAGATTTTTAGTTGTGTGCAAGGCTGTAGTGTGCACTGAGGGCATGTTCTGAAAAATCATGAGGACATTTTGACATTATCAAGGTTGGAGTGGTACCACTGGTCTTTAGTAGACAACATTTATGCTAAACGTACAGCCATGCTCGGGTCATTTCAATTCATGAGGTATTTTCCTACAGTCTGTGCGATTTTAATTTGCCTTACTGCTCATTTCAGGTGATGAACATCTTCTAAAATTTGACTGTGGGTAATGGTTGCACTTATAGAAATAACTAAAAAACTCAAACTGAATTGTACACTTCAAATGGATTAATTGTATGGCATGTGAATTATGTATCTCAATAAAGTCATTAAGAAAATATAGCAATATAAAGGATAAATTGTGCACATTCAAACAACTGAATACCATGTAGCTTAAAAATAATACAAAATTTTAAAAGATGTGTTACATACAATATGCACAAGCTCAAACATAATATGGAATGAAAGAAATAGAAACTAAAGAACATTTACTAAATAGTTAAAATTAATTTCATGTGAAACTCAAGAACATAACAAACTCACTCATGTATCTAAACATAAGGTAGTGGCTATATGTGGGGAAAAGTCTGTGACTGGGCAGGGGTTGAAGAGTGCTTGTAATAGTTTATTTCCTGATCTGGATTGTGGATGTCAGGGTATGTTTGTGCTAGTTTGAAAGCTTATTCAACTACATTCAAAAATTGTGCCCTTTTTTCTATGCTGTTTTTCAACAAAAGTTTATTTAACATTTTTTAAAAAAAAATCCAGTTTATCTGTAAGTTTCTTACCACTTTGCATTGAAAAAAAGGACTGAAAGAATACACAAATATTTTAAGCTATTTTATGTAGGTTACGGTTAAGGAGAATTTTTATTTTTGTCTATATACTTTTCAGTATTTTCCAAATCACCATAGTGGACATATATTAATATATTTCTCACTACGGAAAAAAGGTATTAAATGCAGTAATCTGAGATATCTTGAATTACTTTTTCCACTAAACAAATTCATTGAAAATGTAGGAACTTTGGGTTTTGCTCCCAGATGGGAAGCAATTGCCACTTGAGAGTAAAGAAGGGTGTGGCTGCTGGTCGGGGGTTTGCTGGTGGCTTTTAAGAATGCTGGGAACTAACCACCCGTCTCAGGGCAGGTGCAGGATTAAGAGGTGGTGAACTTAGCCTGGGCGAGTGAAGCCCGAGGACCCCTGGCGGGGAGGGAGGTCGCAGTCCCCACAGAACCTGTCCTTCCCGCACCTGCGAAGAGGTGGCCAACTCACTGAAGCCCTCAGCCTGGGTGCGGGCCAGTGCAGGACTAGCTTCTCATCACTGTCATCTCCATGCGTTTGTAAGGCCAGATGCTAAGTGGTTTTTCTCATTTTTACAAGATTGTTAAAACCAACGAAGACGAATATCTGGCAGAGGCAGCTCCCGGTCTGCAAATCCTAAAATATGTGCTATCTGGCTCAATATAGAAAAAGTCTGCCAACTCCTTAGAGACTATACCCCACCATACCCTGCAAAAAAGAACAATCTTAAAGTATTAAAATTGTTACCTGGGAATGAGCTTGCGGGCGAGGGGCCGGTGTGGAACCAGCATGCCAGGCTGCGCTTGTACCCTGCGGTGCAGCAGTGCCCCGGTTCGTCAGACTCGGGAAGTTAGAATCCACTCCAGAGGGTCAGATTTCCCCTTTGAGACATCCAGCCTGGAAGGGGTGGGAGGGATGGCCCGGCCCTTACAGGTCCGGGGGCCAAAAGGATAAGGATGCTCATTGTGGTGCCCAGAGGATCGCAAAGGTGGAGAGTTCCGACCTTCCAACCGGGAAGACATCGTCGTCAGTACGGCAGCAGCCAACGGACTCTGCACCGGGGTTTCTTTCCTGCTCTCGCTGGTGCCCACTAGCAGGTTCCGAATGCTGCGCGGGGCAGTAGGTAACTTTGGAAGAAGCGTCGGGCGGGTGCGGAGGGCCGCCAGGCGCATGCGCAGGGCCGCCGCCCCGCAGGCTCCTCCCCCGCACAGGCTCCTCCCCCGCGAGGCTCCTCCCCCGCGCAGGCTCCGCAGGGCCCCTCGGCGCGGAGGGGAAGATCGCGCCCCTCCCTGGGCGCCCGAGGGCGGGAGGTGGTGTGCAGAGTCTGGAGAGTTGTGAGCATTATCAGCCTGCACCCTTAAAACTGAGTATTTGATCTCCGCAAAAGATGATTGCAGGTGATTGAGTTTAAAATCTCAGTATGTATCCCCTAAGAAGGGATTTTCCTACATTAGGGTTTCTTGACCACCCGGCTACTGACATTTTGGGCGGGATGGTTGTGGGGGCTGGTGGCGGGAGCAAGCCCGTCGGGTGCTAAAGTATGTTTAGCAGCAACCTCCGGCTCTACCGATCGTTTTTCAGAGTGTTCTTCACTTTGGACATACCAATAGCATACCCACCTTTCCCAGTTCTGACAACCGAAAAAAGTCCCCCAACACTGCCACGTTTGTGTGTGGTGGTGGCGAGGGGAGCAAAATCGCCAGCATCTACGATTACAATCGCGCAGAATCGCAGAACAGGATCGTAATTAGGAAATGTAGCAATGCTACATTACTGCAATCAGTACGGAGTTTGTATATCTTAACTTCCTCAGTTTTCTCCAAAACGTGCTTGTTTAATGTTGGTAAAATAGAAGCCTCGGATTAAATAAACTGGGACACATATTGCATTTAGTGGTCAAATTTCTTTAGTTTCCTTAACTTAGAGCAGTTCCCCAGACTTTTTTTGCTTCTTGTATTTCCAGGAATCGACATTTTTGAAAAGTTCAAGCTGGTCTTCCCTGTTCTTTCAGAGAATCCTTCACTCTGGATATGTCAGATTGGTTCCTCTTTATCAAATTGACAATGTTTATATATTCATATATATACATTTACATATATGTATTCAAATATGTGTTTTGGAGGTAATTATACCTAGATAATACTATATCCATATTTTATCTATTTTTGAATGACTAATTTCTATTTCAAATTACTCTTACATTTAATTTTAAGTCTCCTCCCCCCCCCCGTGATTTCAGATAATATTTTTAAAGTATATATAGGTAAATTTTCACATTGCATTTGGGTCTATATATTTTCTGGTCTTTCAAATTGATTATCCTGCACATTTGCCGCATTTAAGCTATTTTGATTATAGAGACTACAATAAACTTCACTATCTGATAAGGTGAGGCCTGCCTCATTGCTGCGATGTGTGTGTGCTTGAGTTTGTGTTTTATATTTTTGCTAGTTTCCTTTTTCTATTTATAGAATCTTGTCATATAAAAATAGTTTTAAAAATTGGCATCCATTTAAGATGCTGCATATTCCTGTTGAAGAATAGGATTTATTTTTCCCTTTACTGAAGTCCTAATTTAGTGTCTTTTGGGAAAATCATAGTTTTTTTTTTCACATTGTTAAATTTATTACTGGGATATTTCTCTTTTGTGTTGGTAGTGTAAATGGGATCATCTCTTCTATTTTCCCTATAATTGCTCATTGTCTAAAAAATTAACATATTGATTTTTACATGTAATTTATGTCTTGCCGCTATATTTAATCTCCTATCTATTCTAGGAGTTTTCGGTTGATTCTCTTTGCATCTCTGTTAACATTTTTATATAATATAAATGGAGTGATTATTTACTTTGAAGTTCAAATTGCTCATTTTTGGCCATCTTTTGTTCTTGTGCTCATTTGATACAACCTTAAGTGTTCTGATAGTGCTCTTGCTGATGTGTCAGATTCCCAGTCTCATGCCTGTGTAGCATTGTACATTTGCAATGCATTTATTGCATCAGACCTAGAATCAACTGTTTCTCAAGAAGTCCTCGTTGCCTTCATGAAAATGATAATTGGAGACTACGTTGTGGGCACTTAAAGCTAAATGGTTTGCTATTACTTCTCATCCATTTCATTACATGATCTAGAAACTATGAAGTTTTTAAAAGAAAAAGAAAGCATAAATTTGTGATGCTATTTAGGTCTTAACGAAAGACTATACGATTTTTACTTATTTGATTTTGTGTTGCACTGCTTCTTAGGCTGAAAACCATGGTTCCCTATGATTCTAAATGATCAGTTACTTTTCCCCATAATATTACAACTAATAGTAAAAATTCTAAATGCAGTTTAATCTAACTAGGTTTGTATCTTGTTATTTTCAAATTTGGGTTTGCTTAATTAAAAAGGAAATTAAATCCAAAGTAGGGGAAAAAAGCAAGTGGAATATCTAATTCGTTTAATTCTCTAATTTTTATTGATATAAGCCTATTTCTGATTTTTCTAAATATTCATTAGCTGTATTTTGTAGACTTTGATTTTTTAAAATTTTTTGTAAGTTCTCAACATCAGTTGAGATTTTCATTTGATTCAAGCCAAGTTTAATAGAAAAATTCAAAATTTCAAGGTGAGAATGCTTTCTAATTTTTTTTTTTTAAGAGAGTCGGAGAGAGTGAGAGAAAGAGAGAGAATCAATTTTATTATTTTTTTCATTTGGCCTTTGTTTCTCTAGCAGTTATGGATGTGGTGCTGGGGTTTGAATTCAGATCCTCAAGGAATGCCAGGCAAGGATACTGCTGAGCCACTGCTCCAACCCCTCCCTTTCTCATGTTTTAATTGTTATTTATTGCTAGTTTTATCACACTGGTTCATTGTGTGTGTTAGTGTTGCTGGGGATTGAACTTAGGGCCTTGCACAAGCTAGCCAAGTGTTCTGTGTTATACCTGAGTTATACTCCTAGTCCTCTCATACAATTAATAGAGAAAATTATTGTATTTTTAATTTTAATGTAATTTGTTGAAGTATATATATATGTAAATTATAAAGCCACTTTTCATAAATTTTTTGTCTTGAATTGAGTCTATTTGCCTATTTCAATTTTTCTTTGAATATCTTGCAATTCCTGCTGAGGAAAGTGATTGCTGTGTTATTTGCTTAATACCTTTTCACAGATACTTTATTTTCGTTGCGAATTGTAGCATTATAAGATTTAAGTTTGTGTGAGTGTGTGCGTGTTTAATAATTTTAGGTATGAATTCCTCTTTCGTGGATTTCAAAAATCTCAATTCTTTCCCTTTTTCAAATTTCCTTTTTCTTATTCATTGTCAGATTATTTATTTTATTCTTATCATTTCTTAATTGTTTTGCTTTATGTGTGTCTTTGTTTTTTAATATATAGCAGTTAAGTTTTCCTTTGTTATTAACCCAATTTTTTCCCCTTAAGTAGTGGGGTTAGAGCCTGCTGTTGACTGCTATCTCACATATTATATTAGCATGTGTAATATATGTCATTAGATGGTGATAGTGCTATTGAGGAAAACAAAGGAGAAAGGGAGGGATAGGAAATGCTAAGGGGAATATTCCATTTTAAATAGGTGATCTGGAAAGGTCTAACTGAGAAGGTGACTTTTGCAGAAACACCTACAGTAGGTGAAGGAATGAATCATTTGGATAAATGAGGTAAGATTGTTCCTGAGGGAGAGAACAACTTGCGGGGAAACCCCAGGGCAGTAGAATACCTGGTGTGTTGTCTAGAACAGCCAGGGAGCTGGTGTGACTAGAGGGTTGTACGCAGGGAAATAGGAGACCAAGCCTTCCTCCCTTCAAGAGGAATTGAAGGAATCTCTCTTATGCTAGTAGGAGACAAGGTCAGGCTTGTGGGCATTGTATTTTGGGACACACAAACTATGCATCAAAATAGTTTCGTATTTGCTGACTTTGAGAGATGAATCACTAAATTGCAGTGATCTGGGAACATAGTCTTCAAATTTTTGATGTTTTGGCTTGTTCTTTGTTTTCTACCTCCAAACATCAGATACAGATCACAGTTATAGCTTTTGGCTGTTTATCTGAAGTTATGTGTTTACAGGGGAGAATGTGTTTTGACTAACACGTTCAGAATGCATAAAAACAGTATACACAGAAGCTTGATTAAAGGCCAGAAAATGACAGAATTGTTTTGTAATTGTTTGAAAAAGTCATATATTCAGCTTTAAAGTATTTTTAAAAAAAAAAAAAGAAATCCAAGTTTTAAGAGAAAACAATGAAATGAGTGTGTATATGAGGGAGGAATGAGGATGAATTAAATCTGTAATTCAGAAAAACAGTGTCCAAGAAGAGAGAAGGAGCAAACTTCATTATCTACATGCAGAATGACTTTTTCCTTCTCTTCTATGTATTTCATTTGGGAGCATTTGTTTTTCCTTTTTCCTCTCTTTTTTCCCCTTCACCTTTCTTTTTCTTAAGCTAAGATATCACAGTGAAATGCTGTCTGATGGAAAACTGAACCGTGCATTGTAAAATAGGACACAAAACAAAAGACTTCATCAGAGAGCTGAGATCATCTCGCCGGCAGGCGCACACAGACCCGGCGCAGGAATTCAACAGTTTCTCGGAGCCGGCGAGTTTCTGCAGTTCTTGGTGCGCTATTGCCCCCTGCTGTTCACGTGGAAGCACTGACTGTAGAAATTGAGGCCTGGGTAACTGCACGTTGCAGCACGATGTTAGCTGCTTTCGGAGGAAGTTGGAGAAGTAATTAAAAGATTTAAACAGAATAATTGAAGGAATTGCTTTCTGAAACTCCGAATATCAAATAAATCACAAAGCAGCTTTTTCTACATCCTGATAGGGCGAAAAGAAATCTGATTCAGTTCTTTGGCTAATGAATCCAGTTTCCTTTTTAAGTTTGTGAGGTTAGCAGAGTACAATGCAATTGAAGCAGCTTAGAGACAAGTTGATAAAGACCGTGCAGGGAATAGACAGAAAATGCAGGGCAAAATGTGCAAAAAGAGGGGAAATGAATGGAAATTTCTCAGAACGATTATGATCTGGGTTGGAGTTTTTGAGGTGGAACAGAGGCACACAATCCGTGGAGTTCATTTCCTGGCCTGTTCTGCAGTGTTTAAAGAGGTCAGGGGCTATCTCCTAGATGGAAGCCCACCATGTGCAAGCGCAGATATTTGAGCAGGGGGTTGCGTCTCAAGTGCTTCCGGTTTCAGAGCTCTCACCCTCGGGACTGCTAGCTAGTTCTTGCATGCCAGAGCTGCCGGTGGGATTAAGGAGTAAGGTAGGAGGATGGTTTAGAAGCTGGGGCCTCGCTTCAGCATTTGGTCTGTGCTCAGACTGGTTCTCTGTGAGGAACACAATTAGAGAAGCACCTTTTAATATTTAGAAATTTAAATGCATCCCTGCTATGATAAACCTAGAAAAACAGCCTGAACTGCTGCTGGAAGATTAAGTTTTTGCTGTAAACATCACTACGAGTATCAGTTCTAAAACTCCTGAAGTCCCTTCGTTAAAGGCACAAATTAAAGGCTTGTAGGAAAATCAGATGGATATTTAATTTCAATAGAGAAAAGTGAGGTTGCAGAGAATTTATGTAGCCATAAGGAAAAATCAGGAATATCTGTTTGTATGCATATTCTTGGGATTAATGAGACATTTTGTTAATTAAAAAAAAGAAAGCTTTAAGAATACAAAATTCTACCCTGTATGTACTTGAGGAAATTGGCTTTCTTATATTGCTAATACATATTGATTTTTTACATTTCTCCCTGTTCCATTCCTTATCAGATCTGTGTACATACCTACTGAAAGAAAATAAGGTGGAAACTTATTTTTCAGTTCCAGAGAACAGATGAATATGAGGCCTATTTTTCAAAAGGAAGCTTAAATTTAGTTATTGCTCTTTTAGAATAAAGAATGAATTTACCAGTGTCTCACTGAAAAATTCATAGTTTATTGGAATCTAT
>PVKS010045347.1:0-13846 GCA_004027875.1 Aplodontia rufa
AATGGCCATTTTTATTATATTAATTCTGCCTATCCAAGAGCAAGGGATATCTTTCCATCTTCTTAGGTCATCTTGGATTTCATTCTTCAATGTTCGGTAATTCTCATTGAAGAGATTTTTGGTTTCCCTTGTTAGATTAATTCCCAAGTATTTTATTTTTTTCGAAGCTATTTTGAAAGGGACTGTATTCCTGAGTTCTGTCCCTCTCTCTTTAAAAAAAAAAAAAGATTTCACCTCATCCCAGTCATACTGGCAAAGATGAAGTATACAAACAGTAACAAATGTTGGAGGGATTGTGGGGAGATAGGAACACTAGCACACTATTGGTGGAACAGCAGACTGGTACAGCCACTCTGGAAAGCAGTGTCAAGGGTCCTCTAAAAATTAGAGATTGATCCACCATACGAACCAGCTATCCCTCTTCTGGGTATTTTCCTAGAGGAGTTAGAATCAGCATATTACAGCCACACTGAGAAATCTATGTTCACAGCAGCTCAATTTACAATAGCTAAATTATGGAATCAATCCAGATGCCCTTCACTGGATGAATGGATCTGAAAGCTCTGAAACACACTCTCTCTCTCTCTCTCTCTCTCTCACCACACACACACACACACACACACACACACACAATGGAGTTCTACTCAGTTCTTAGAAACAATGATATTGTGGCCTTTGAAGGTAAATGGATGGCAATGGAAGACATCATGCTGAGCAAAGTTACCCAAACCCAGAGATCAAGGGTCATAAGTTTTCACTAATTTGTGGAGGCTGGAGCTAAACCCAGGCTTGGGTGAAAGGCAGCCAAATTCATGTATCTGATCCACTGAGGGCTTAGCAACACATAATCTAGGGGAACCATAAACATGTGGCTAGGAGAGGGAAACGAGAGACAGGGTGGTGGTAGAGGGAGGGAAGATAGGGAGGAATTCAAGGGGACAATCAACAATGTAGCATACTCTTTACCCCCCTAAGAAGGGGGAATTAATTCTGGAAAACTCACAACCCTTACATATATATGCAGAAAGACGTTTATATTTGTTAAGGGCATAATATAGAAGAATCAAGAGACTCGGAGTGGGCATTTTGGGGGTAACTAGAGTTTAGGATCAAATGCATGTTAAATTGTTACTTCACATGCATTTATGATAGTACAACACTTCAACTCTTTTATATAAAAATATATTTAAAAATAAATGTGTTTTTAGAAAAAGATGAAACAAGTCAGGAAGCACTCATGGAGTTCTGGAGGAAGATGAAGTGGACTGTGAAATTCACAAATATAATTATAAACTTAATAGTGTGTGTATTCAGTTCTGATTGGTGTATAATCACTTAACTAATAGAAAGAAACTAATTTGCCATTACAACTGTTTTGAGATTACATTTAAAGGCAAACTCACAGTGCACTGGGAATTGCAGCACAGACTTACTGAGTAGAATTTAGCTTTAAAAAAATAGAATGTTTCTCTCTCATTTCCCCATTAATAGTTGCTGCAAACAGTAACTAAAAATGGAATTAGCATTGAAGTATTGCAGCAGCAATGACTAAGTGAATGTACTAGCCTGTCACCACAAGCCTGTTTCAGAGATCAAGGTCTAAGAAACCATTTACTGTTTGATTTTGACTAATTTATGGAATTACCTTTTTCTAGGACTGAAAGGTGAAAATGCTAATCAAAATGGTCCAAAGGAAAAAATAAATTTAAAAAATGGTCCAAAGAATTGGGAATGAAGAGAAAATTCCTTTTCTTTCATTCTGTTTGACACAGAGAGAACTGTTTAGGAGTCTCCATCCTCTTTTGAGAGTAAACTGTCAAGTCAAAACCTTGAAAATTAAGGGATTACAATTAAGTAGGATGAATACAGTATCATATCCTCATTTTTGGTATAAATTAATTAATATATATTTAAATGATCAGTAATGATTCCTACCTACATACAATAGCTTCTTTATATAAATCTATATTATAAAGCAAGATTACCCTGTAGACATTTTGAACCAAATAATTCTTTTTTGTGGGAAGATGTCCTATACATTATAAGATTTTTAGCAGCATCACTAACTTCTACCCACTAGGTGCCTGTACTATACACATTCCTGCCCTACCAGTTGTGATAACTAAAAATATCTCCAGGTATTGCCAAATGTCCCTTGTGTGGCAAGTTAATCCCCAGTTAAGAAAAAATGGTATAAAGTAACACTAGCAGCACATAGGAGTTAAAGGGGAAATGTACCACCATGCAGTATTCAAAGACAAATTTCTAATTACTTTTCAGTGATTTGAATAATAACCATAACATGCTTTGATTTCTCAGGAGGAAATATGATTTATTATTTTTAGAACTTGAGATTCTCAGTAATCTATTTATAGTCTAAGGGTAATAATTAAAAAAACAAAAAGTTAAAATAATCTGAAAGCATCCCAGTCCAGCAGTTAAGGGACAGCCCAGAACATAGGAGACAGAGAATGGTGCTTATCTAGTGATATTTGCTTGAAAATAAGCTGAGCTAGCTCTGTTGAATGCATGTCCCCTTAACTGAGTACCCAACTAATTAGTGGCTAAAGACAACACTTCCCATTTTTAACTTTAAGCAAGAAAAATGTAAGTTACATCATTTCTTCATTTCTCAAAACATAATCAATTATATAGACCAGGCAAAATGAAGCAGCTGAATCCAGACAGGCTGGTTTTTTCTATCCTGATTGATAATAGATTTCTGTGACCTTGACCTACTTTTCCTAATCTAAGTTCTTCTCGTGTTTTAAAACCTGAGCTAATAGCACAAGCATATACCTTTCTCCTTAATAATGATAATACATACTGTTTTAAGACCAGCTGGATAATGTATGAAAGTTATTTTGAGTTATTCAACAATGAATGCAGAAATAAACTTTAATATTGAATAATCAAAATACTCTATAGATAGGGAAAATTCATAATAAACCATTGAGCATTACTAGTCTTATTGGAGTGAATGATGTTAACCCAGTGTTTTCCAATTAACCAACCAAAGATGTGTGGTGGAGAAAAAGATACTCGCCATGGAAGACAGCAAATCTGCACAGTCCTCAATCAACCAGAGGCTATTTGGGTGCATATTGTCAGTTCTAAGCCTTAACTTCCTCATAGGTATCTCTAAAGTGGTTTCTGACTCTAAAAGTCCATGATTCTTCACATTTCTTTTCTTCTAACATATGTTTAACACTTAATTTTTGGGTGGGGTTGTGGTGGATGAAATGACACTTTCAAATATCTTGAGATCTTCTAAAAAACAAATTCAGTGACAGAGGATAACATTACAAAACATAACTCTTACTAAGGAGGCGACTAAGCATAACAGGAATTTACAGAAAGACAACAACATCAGAGGCTGGAGTCATTTTTCATGGCTTCTCAGAAGCAATGCTCAGGTGGGCAATATTGATCTTGGAAGATACTGTAAAAGTTTATAATCCTAGAACCAAACAGGTCTTCAGAAAACATCTAGTAAAACTACGGGTGAGAAAATTGAGTCTCAGTATCATGAGGTAACTCAATCAAAGCAAATAGCTTTTTGTGGCAACGCTAGAACAGGTCTCTTACCCTTGGCTTCCTCTTTCTTAAAATTTTTCCCAATTAAATGATTAATATCTTTTACAGATTTATTGACCCAATTCTCCAGGAGCATCTATATACTCATAGTTTGTATTGAAGAAAAAACACAGAAAGGGGTGAAATATCACTTTAGAGGACAAAAAAATATGTTGAAAGAGTAACACAGCACTTTATTCCAATAATAAATCTGAAGATAATAGTCATTTCTAATTCAAGTAATATCCAAACAAATTATTTGCTTTGTGGAATTCAGCAAAGAAAATAATCTTTATGTTCTGCTTCCTGTATAATTCCTAGAGATGCAATGATAAAGAAATAGAGAATCAAATCAAGCAAGAAAGTATTTATATATCATAACTAAATTAAATTTATGGTTCTCTACTTAGCTGAACTTCACTTGTTGAGCCCAACTGCTATCTAAGACCTACAAAATAAGGACCCAGGGTATTAAGCCTGGAAATGTATAATTTTAATGCTCAAAAATAATTCTGATACATGCCCCAAGATTAGGACTCACTAGATTTGGTTTAAATTCCTTCAAATCCTAGAAGACCTGATTCTGTGTATCTAAACATATACACAGAATGTAGTGTCAAGGCTCTGAGTCCCTGAGTGCCTCAGCTGCAAATGGACTCCATCTGACTTCTGAGACAAAGCATGAGAGGTAGTCAAGACTTGCTATGAAAAGACACTCTGAACACTTGGGTTGTCAAATTCTCAAAACTTTTTCTTTCAGAAATTTTAGCACGGAAATGATAATACAAATGAGGAAAGGTATTATGAACTCTGAGTTATCCCATACACTTAACATCATTGTCTCTGAGATTAGATCTATTTGTTCATTTGGGTGATGGAGTGATGGAGGGCAGGGTTTGTTTTTTTGTTTTTGTTTTTGTTTTTTTCACTGCTGAGCATGGAACCAAGGGCCTTGTGCATGTTAGGCAAGCACAACTACCACCCTCTTATCTGTAACTTTCCTGCAGAAAACAAAGGCCTTAAATAAGACCTTTGAAGAAAGAAAGGTGAGAGTAGAATTCTAGGTCATTACAGGAAACTTAAAAAATGGCATGACATAGAGGAAAGATGAATCTTGAACTCCAACAGCCTGAATTTGGAGTTCCAAATCATGTTCTTCTTTTTCTTAAATAGGTAGCTTTGAATAAGCACATAAACCATATAATTCTCAGCTTTCCCATCTAGGAGAGTGTTGAAAATAGTACTATTCCTACATTGTGATACTTTTGTAATAATCAGACATAAAATATCTGATCAGATATACTTACTATGGTATCTGACCATGTAGTTATTCAGTAAATGACAACAATTATTAATTGTACTTGTACTACCTAGTGAGGTGTGACATTGTGGGAAGCCAAGGAACAAGCAGGACAGGAATGTGGAAGAACCAGCTAAAGACAGAACATTCCAAATAAAGCAGAGATATTTTTGTCAATTCACTTCATAGTTTAACCTTGCATAAAATAATATTCTTAACATTACGTGACTGAGAACACCTGTCTCTCATCTCCCATCCTTCACATAGGCACATACTCTCTTCAATATGGAAATATATAATGACACCTTTATAATACAACAACAAACTAGTGTGGCTGGCAAAAAAGCAAAACTATCTGCCACAAGCATTGCCAGTCAGAATGCACCCAGAAGATTCATGACAGCAGGATCCCCAAATAATGCTGCTTTGCTAAAGTGGGAGGTGACCACCAGCAGGTCAAAGCAAAGGAAATGTACCATGCACATGAAAACATGTTTTGTGCAAGGGGGCAAAAAGCTGGGAAGTGTCCATAACACTTCCATAGCCAATCTGGCATGCAAAAGTCAGAAAAAAGAGAGGTTTTATGATCCAAACTAAACAACAGCTTTTATGAATAAAAAGGCAGGACTCTAAGGAGTCACAAGCTCTTTATGTGACTGTCATATCCACAAGTCAAAGGACAAGGTGCATAACCTGAAGAAAATTCCTAACCTCATACCCCCATACCAGCCAAAATCAAACATCTTCTACAATGAGGGAAAGTGTTCTCCAGGCACCAAAATCTATTCAGCACTATTATTATGGACCGAAGTCTGAAAGCAAAATTTTCCCCAGGGTACTTGGGCTAGATACCACCTTAGGGAAGTCTTCACACCCAATAAAGTTTATTTTGACAGCTATTTACTTCACTTTTGCCTCTATATAACTTTTCTGATACCCTCCCTCTTCTTTACTCCAAGAGTAAGTTTTTATTGAGTATCCATTATATGTCAGATGCTATTGTAGGGATACAAAGATGAACTGGCCTTGGGTGTGTTGACCTCAATATATCTCCAGTACCCAAACCGATAATGATAGTACAAAGAGAGAAGTATCCACAAGAATAGAACTAAAGTAAGAAAGAGGGAGCTTAATTCTACCAAGGGAATCAATTAGGCATCACAGTGATATAGATGGGCATGAAAGGATCAATAAGTACTTATGGCCCAGAGAAAGAAAAAAAAAGCAATCCAGCCAGAACTCTCATAGTGGGAGAGATGCATGAGAAATTGATCATTTTCTGGACGGAATTCTGTGCAGAAGAATAGCACATGATGAGGCAAGAAAAGTAGTTTGTGGGTTGATTCCCAAAGCCCTAAATACCCATAGGCACTCACTGACATTATCCATCCTTTCATTCATTCATAACTACTGGTGCTCAGGAAATCTAGATGGACAGGGAGGTTGTGGCTGTGGCTGTGCAGAGCTCTTCATAGTATCCTCACCCAGGTTCACTGCACTCAACACTTCCAGCTCCAGAGAGCAACCACTCCTTGGGCCCTGAGCTCTCAGAGGATTGATCCCTAACACATTAGAAGAGTTAAAAGCCTATCCTTCTTAGTGGATGTTTTTTGTATTTTGAGAAAGACTTGTGTTGAACCAAATGAAAAAATTGGAGAAATTTTTTGAGCAAAATTATAATTTTACCACTCTTCCTTACTCTTAGGTGTCATTCATTCCTTCCACCTATCTTTATTTCTGAAATAGGAGAGTAGAGGATCACCTGTGCATCAGTAGGCCACCCTGATCTTTAATTGGTCTCCGTGGGAAGCTTGCAGGAGTTCAGGCTTCCACCTCACTCAGGCTACACATTCATATGGCAGATGAAGTGCATACGTGGAATACATTTTCAAGTAAGCTTGTACTATGACATGAAACAATAAAATCAACCTGAGATTTTGTAAGGTTATCCACTACTCTCCAACATAAGAAAGTAATTGGAAGAAAAGCAATCCTAATGTTATTGTATGAAATATTCTTGAATCCATTTAATTTGTAACAGGAAGATATTATTAGCAAATGTTACTTTGCCTCTATTATCACATCTCATGGTATATACTCCCAAATGAACCTGGTACTCTTGTGTGCCATCTACCAAGTTGGATAATCAATGGCTAAGTGTTCAAATTCAGAATAAAAACTGACACTTCTCAGTAATCATATATAGCTTTTAAAACTTTCCAGTTTGAACTGAAGCGGTAGCTCAGCAGTTACGGCACTTGCCTATCATGTGCAAGTATGCAGGTTCAAACCCCATCACCACAGACACAGTGAAGTGTTGGAGCAATGAAGGCCACATGAAAAACTAAAGTTGATCTCTGTCTTTCTCCTTTCTCTCTCTCTCTCTCTCTCTCTCTCTCTCTCCTTCACTCTTAAAAAGAAAAAAAATTCCAGTTCACCCTTAGGGTTTACAATAGACCATTCCCACCCTTATTCATGAGGGACATATTCTGAGGTCCCCAATAGATGTCTGGAACCACAGATAGCACCAACCCCTCTAACTAAATGACTTATGTAAATGGTAACTAAGCGTTTACCATGCACTGAAATTTTAATTTGCAGTTTGAAGTGAGACAGTAAAACAAGTATGAATTTCTTTTTCCTTCTTCACGATCTCACAGATAAAAGATTCGTTCTTACCACATATCTTAGCAACCACAACATATAATTTTTTTCTTAAGTACTTTCCCCTTTTCTCTTATGGGAAGCATTTTAAAGCTTCTCTTGGGCATATCCAAGTTACAGCAACACTATTCTTCTGCTTCAAGTAAAATAAGTGTTACTTACTGTGTTCAAGTAAAATAAGTGTTACTTGAACACAAGCCACTGAAATATCACCACAGTCTGATAAACTAGAAGGTTGCAGTATAATTAATGGGCAGGTAGTGCATACAGTGTGTATATTCTGGATAAAGAGATGATTCACATCCCAGGAAGGACAGGAAGGGGCAGCATAAGATTCCATCACACTAATCACAATGGCACAAAATTTAAAACATGAATCACTTACTTCTGGAATTTCCCATTTAATATTTTTAGAGTGCAGTTGACCACAAGTAACTGAAAACACATAAAGTGAAACCATGGATAAGGGGGGACAAACGTACATTGCAAGTAGTTTGATCTGATTCCTTATTTCACTACAGGTATATAATAGAGTCCTACTAAACAAAACCAATAACATTTTACTCTTTTATGGAATTGTTTTTCAACTGGAAATTTCCTGTGTTAGAGATTTTTAACATTAGCAGGTTTTTACTCAATTTTATTAAAGAAAACTACATTTTATTTGGCAAATAAGACACTTTTAGAATATTATAGCTTAAATTTTTTAAAAGATAAATTAATGTTTGAATGGGTAGTACCTCCCTTAAACAAAACTATGAAGTCAGCACTCTCAGAGAAGTCCTCCCATCCCACATTAGGCAGCTTACCCTGAAAAAAAAAAATCCACAATTTACATGGCTTGCAATAGCAAACATTTATTTCCCACTCACATGTCCATATTTATGGAGCTGAGAGGACTCCTTCAGCTCTGGTCAATATTTTCTTTCATTCAAGGACCTCTTATATAGGCATAATCCCTATATGAAAGATGTTCCTTGTCATAGCTGAGGATAGGACCAAGAATTAATCACACTTGTAGCTCCTGCTCAAATAAGGTATTTGTCTCATTAGCTCACATTTCATTGGCCAAAACAAAGTCATGTGGACTAGTCTAACATGCACTGAGCAGGAAAATACACTCTGCTTATGGCCAGAGATTTGCCTTCTTTCTTTTCTTACACTGTTACCCACTTCCAGGAAATACACCCTGAAAGTTTCATCCACTTACGGTACCAGGTACAAAGTTGAAGATCTCATAACAGTCTCTAAAGCAAGTATAAAACAAGCTATACTCACTCATACTCATAAAATAATAGAACAGGACAGTACAGCTACAATAAAGCCCCTGTATATAAAGAGGAAGGCGGAGAAGCATCTTTACATTGCTGACAGGTAGCAGTGTTGAACTCTACTGAATGAGCAGGAAGAGGCCTCCTGTCTAGCATGCAGAATGTTCCTTAAGCAGGCTCCTGATCTGCTCCTTGGGACACTCCCTAGTCCATCACTTTCTATGTCATTACTCTCCCTCCAGAACATCTTTTCTTTTTTATTAAATTTATTGGGTGCACCCAAGAAGGGAGTTGGAAACTATGTCATCCTGGGGAAATGAGACACTTTCTCAACCTGCTCAAGGAAGTTGGGACACACATAGTCTCCATCAGCTACAGTCTGTTTGAAATGAGGATGACAGTACTTTTGGCAGTACAATATTTTCAAATATTTTGTTGGTTATGAAACTGTTTAATTCTACTTCTGTGTGTCAGTAGACACATATGTGTTTATACACATATGTTTTTCTCTACACTTAACTAAAATCACTAAAGGCTTAACCAGCTATGCTGGAATTGTGCCTTTAGGATTTGTGGACACACTCATTATCACCTGAGTCTGCCTTAGTGGTTTAGGCTCAAATCATCTCTCAATTTTATCTTTTACCATTTGAAGATGCAAAACAGCTCCATTTGTGAGACCTGAAATCCCAGAATTTGGACTTTCTGTTTTCTGTTTCATCCCTTCCTGTGAACAATGCAGTCGCTTTCTATATTTCTTTTTAAAGATATCTTTTCAAACACACCCAATCATAGCCAACCCATACTAGTAAATTCCATTTAAATACCTTTCCAGACAAAGCCACAAGTTCAATTAGGTACACTATCTGCCTCTCAAGTTACTGCTACTGCAGCAAAGCTATATTACATTGATCACCACTTTTTCAGTTTCCTTTAATACTTTTCTCACCACCTACGGCTTTATCCTGAAGCAACTGTCACATATTTTTTTATTTTCATACAACAGTTCCCAACTCCTTATATCAATTTCTATATTAGTCAGTTTGCTACAAAATTTCAATAGTTTACAACAATAAACACATTTCTTACCAAACTAACATGTCAGAAAGTGCTATCTGGCTTTGAACACTCAGGCTCTATTCCATAGCTACATATTCAGGGACCCAGGCTGAAGGGAACAAGCACTGTACTAGCACATGTATTCTTATGGAAGAAAGAAGAGCAAAGGACTTTAGGTTATATATGTAAGGCCTTGGAATGAAAATAGAATTGTTATTTTTCTTACATTTCATTAAACAAGTTCAATATGATGGAGTGGGTAAGAATTTTCCTCCCACTGTGCACAAGGTAGAGTAAATATTTTCAAAAAAGTAACAATACAATAAACTACACACTTTACTGAAAACCCAGAGTAATAAAACCTCGGAGTGGCAGATATGCTAGACCAATCTGAAGAAATGAATGTGGTAATCAAGATTTTTGAGATCAATAATTTATTCACCATTCAGCAAAAATAAGAACCCAATGAACTAACTGGTTTTGTGTAGTGATACATCACACAAAGACACAATGGTGAAGTGATTATATTCAAAATTACTTCTATAAATATAAAAACATAAACATAAGCATAAATTTTCTTAATTTCTTACTTTTTATGAGAATAAAAGATTGATGATAGTGAAATACATTTTATGTGTAGTTGTATAGTCAATCTGGATTTGTTGAATCCCTCCAGCTAACATTTGATGGAGTCAAGGACTTTGTGTCACAATCAGCAAGAGCATTAGGTGAAAAAAAATCTGTCCAGAATCGTGGTGTGTTTCTGATTATTCCTAAACAATTCACAAACTTTAGTAAATGCAGTGTTTCTGTTTGATACCAGAGCCCTACTGGGCCAAAGGATTCAGAGATAAGAGAGTCGAGAGCACCCTCTAGTGGTACATCAAAGCTTTCACCTTCAAACACCCAGAAGATTCCATTCTCATTTTGCTTCTTAATCTGGACTGGAGTGGAGAAAGAAGTTGAATTTTGGAAATATAGCTCATAAATTTCTAAGATTCATTTTCCTTGTGTCTGAAATTTATCCATCTGATGTAAAGAAGTATCAACCAATCCTTTTTATTCTCACATGAGAATAGATGTTCTTTAGTCTGTTACTCTCTTATTGTAAAACCTTCACAAACATATATTCAATGTTATTGTTAATAATGAATAGAAATTTTACTCTGGTTATGGAGCTTGAATAATTTGAAATTTAGATGCTGTTTCTATTGATTACAGGTCAGTGCAATCACCAAGAAGAAATATCTAAGTAGTTTCTAACTCCCAATATTTCTAAAATGATTACACATTTTATTAATCAAGATCACAGCCACCTCATTTTACTGATGTCAGTGAAAACCTGATGCTATGTGTTAATTAAGAATCACCATGGCAATGAAAATGGCTATCTTCAATGCTGCTGCTGCTGCTGCTGATGTGTGAGTTCCAAGTGCCCTCTATTGGACAAAACATACTTGGCCAACAAGCTGTTTCATTTCTGTTCTGGATCAGCCTAAATTTATTTCAAAGATACAGGAAAATCAGAAGGGGGAGGGCAGAGGAAGTCCTGGGGGCTGAAATGGAGCAAATTCTAATCCATGTGTGTATGATTATGTGAAAATGAACCCCAATATTGTGCATAATTATAATGCACTAATAAACACATATATACATTATATTTATATACACATACTCATATATATGTGGGTGTATGTATGTGTGTGTGTGTGTGTATATTAGTTCAACCTATGCAGAGACCATAAGATTTGACCTTATATTAAAATCTTGTAGTGAAAAATTCAAAAAAGCTTTATTATACTTATCTTGGGCAGTTTTCAAGTTCTAGGCTTTTCCTTATTACTCAAATCTCATTTCAAGTATGATTGCCTCTGTGAGAAATTAGAAACTATTAGAAGATGAATCATGGATGATATTTTAAAACCTAACTTTCCTTGCTAGAACTTAGAGAAGTATTTCTTTTGTCATTTAACAGGCCTAAAATCCAACTTACACAGGATTTGACCCTCTGGGAGATATAGTAAATCTGCTCAAGTGCTCTCAATACTTCCAAAAACACAGTGACACCACTGCATGGTTGAAAATGTGAACTGTTACAACTACCTGCTCAGGCATTAGGATGGAGTACAGCAATACAGTCTTTTTAATTTTTATAAGAGACAGAGACAGTGAGAGAGAGAGAGAGAGAAAGAGAATCAACTTTATTTAGTTTATCACATGGCCTTGGTTGCTCCAACACTTCATTGTGTACGTGGTGCTGGGGTTTGAACTCACGTCCCTGCACATGCTAGGCAAGCGTTGTACCCACTGAGCCACTGTTCCAGCCCAGCAATACAGTCTTAAAGAGAAAAAAGAAGGCTATTTATTTATTTATTGGCATTCAGGAGTTAATACTCTGGCATTGGTATGAACGATTATTAATCATCTTATGGTCTTCTATCTATATGCCTGGGATCTGTCCCTATGAATCCTATTCCACATTGCCTTCCCCACACACACTTTGTTTTATGATCTCTCTAAGATACTAAAGCCCAAAATTCACTTCCTGGCATTCTGGGGGGGTGGGGAATGGACTTCTTTTTTGAGAGAGACAGTGAAAGAGAGAAAGAATCAATTTTATTTCGTTTTTCATGTGGTTTTTGTTGCTCCAACACTTTGTTGTGTATATGGTGCTAGGGTTTGAACTCACACCCTCACACATGCAAGGCAAGCACCACAACTGCTTAGCCACTGCTCTAGCCCCAAAATTGGGCTTTTAAAAAAAAAGTAAAGAAAAAAACGTAATCTATATTCCCTCTACTCAGAAGTAAAACATCTTTCATCTACAAATGCCTTTCTTTTAAGAATTGTGAGTTCAACCAAAACATGAGATCACACCCAAGCTTCCTATTTCCCCCAAAGGAAATACATCTGAAAAATAGAAATTAAGATAAGCTTATTATACCAGTGCTTAACTATTTTGTTCAGCTTCTAAAATATCCAAAATGTGACTACTATTGTATTTATTTTCTACAATATAAGTGTTATTTCCTGAGTTGTGTTTCCCTAAGTTTGCATTTGAAGTCCTAACCTCAAGTACCTTAGAATGTGATTGCAACTTCAAAGAAGTAACTAAGTTGAAATGAGGACTTTAGGGTGGGTCTTTACCCAGTATGACCGGTGGCTCCGTAAGAAGGGAGATTAGGGCACATACACACAGGGGCACATACACACAGAGAGAAAGAGAGAGAGAGAGAGAGAGAGAGAGAGAGAGAGAGAAGACCATGGGGAAGACGCAAGGAGCAGACCATCTACAAGCCAAGGTGACAGGTCTTGAAAGAAACCAGGCCTAATGAGACTTTGATTTCAGACTTCTAGCTTTCAGAATTGTCAGAAAAGAAATTTCTGTGGTTTACCACACCAGTCCTGTGAAATTTCATGTATTAGCCTAAGCAAACTAGTGCAAAAAGTGAGGTTGGAATTACTTCCATGGATCCATGGCATGAGAAGAGATATGTCAGTGTTTCTCTTAGCTTTTCCCTTGAGCTTTTGTCCTCAAGATTGGTAGTCAGGTAATATGGCTCCAAGTATCATGTCTATATTTAAGACATAAAAAGAATGCAGAAAATGTCCTTTTTACCAGAAGCTAAAAAATGTAAACTTTCCATTGCAAGGATCTGAAAAGTCATAGAGGCGCAAACACAAGTTTATTGGCTCAAAAAATTAGAAAATCCAGGGGTAGTGCAACCTTAAGCGAGACTGGACCCATGGATCAAATGACATTATCTCTACTGAGATTTATCTCTTGATTGTTCTCTCAAAATGTTGCCTGCTTTTCGTGATTATTCCTAGAAATTGAAGGCTTTTTCCTCATGGGAACAAGATAGCTGCTAAAGTTCTATCTCCACATTCTTTTTTTTTTAATTTTTTATTTATTATTATTTTTTTGAACAACCTTACAAGATTTTAACAAAATAATATAAAATGTGTATAAAAT
>PVKS010045348.1:0-13844 GCA_004027875.1 Aplodontia rufa
ATATATTCTGTGATATTCCACCTCTACTCGCCATTTCTTGTTCTGACACTCACATAAATGAGCTTCTGCTTTTCCTCTTTGTGAGCTCCATTGAGATAGTCACTATCCTGATTGTCCTGATCTCCTACAGCTTCATCCTGTTGGCCATTCTGAAGATGCATTCAGCTGAAGGGAGGAAGAAGGTTTTCTCTACCTGTGGTTCTCACCTGACAGGCGTGTCCATTTATCATGGGACAATCCTCTTCATGTATGTGAGACCAAGTTCTAGCTATGCTTTGGAGCATGACATGATAGTATCAGTATTTTACACCATTGTGATTCCCATGCTGAATCCCATAATCTACAGTTTGAGAAATAAAGATGTAAAAGAGGCAATGAAAAGAGTTTTCATGAGGAACTGGTATATAGATAAAATAAAATTTTCACACTAAATATTAAAATGAAAACAATTACTCATTTTATGACAAGTTCTGATAAATGTTTTAACATTAATGCTTTTTCTCTTTTATTAAACTGTGTTTCAAATTTACAAGAAATTTTAAACCCATTATGGGTGTGATTTGTAATTCCTCTAGAACATTTTGATTTATTGACTTAGTTTTTACTTATTCTATCAGTTTAATTATGTGTATGTATTGGGTTTCCTTGTTTTATTGAGCAGTTTAAAATAAAAATCATATTCAATTTGTGCACATTTATAAAAGCATCATCTATTTGAGCACCACTGAATCCTTGTTCACACACATACATATATATGCACACATATATACATATATGCTGTTACTGATTGCATTAGTTATCCACTTCTACCATATCAATATATCATAGAATGAACTGCTAACACATCAGAAATTTATTTTGTCACAGATTTTGAGGCTAGTGTCCAAAAACATTTTGTCATCTGACTGATTTCTTGTGAAGGCTCTCTTTATGGTTTGCGGATAACCACCTTGTCCCTCTGTCTTCACGGTTCTTTCCTCTATATGTGTCTGGACCCTAAATCTTCATTTTTACAATTGGATAAAGTTCCACCTAAAACTTCTCTTTTTAACTAATAATCTCCTTGAAGATATTATCTCTGATTATAACACATTATGATTTACTAAGGGCTTAGATTTCAACATATCAATTAATATACATATATCTGTGTATAATGTATATGCATGTTTGCTATGTTTAAATGTATGTACCTTCACAGAGAGCTATGTGTACACATAGCATACATGTATGCTTATTTTAAAGCATATAATGTTAGCTTTCATAGAAATGAAACTGTACAGGCTCCCATGTTTGCATATACATGTCATTTTGTATCCACCTATCTTGATCAAATATCACTCAATCAGTAACAAACTTAAAATTACATAAGATCAGACTGCTTTTCATAAAATTCCAGGTGCCCAACTCAATTTAATCTTGAACTGTGTGCATTTGTAGCAATCAGATTAAACTGCGTGGACCATGTCCCACTGATAATGAGTTTGTTCGCTGGTTGTCATTACTGAGGCATTTTGTGAGGGTGTGTATTTCTTCCTCTTTTAATATATCACACAGAGCATGGGCAGAAAACACATGCTTCATTTTCTCCTAAAGGAGACTGGGTGTTATCATTTATCTAGATTATTCTTTTTTTCTTAAGAGAGAAGGACAATGAGAGAGAGAGAGAGAGAGACAGAGAGAGAGAATCAATTTTTATTGAGTTTTTCACATGGCTTTCGTTGCTCTGACACTTAGCCATGTATGTGGGTGCAGGAGTTTGAACCCATGTACTCTCACATGCTGGGCAAATGCCATAACCATGGAGCCACCACTCCAGCTCCCTTTAAATTCTTCTTAAACTGAAGAATAACAATAAGGAAGCAGAGTTTAGAATCAGATAAGCTGACTGGCAGATTTGGCTCTTCCCAGGACTCAGCCTCTGCACATTTTTATGAATTCCATATGTGCCTAGTCAGAGCTTCTGAGTGTATTTTCTTTTGACCTCTTCCAGTCCACGAGTCGTCTACATGTGCCATCATTCTGTATCATTCATATCAAAGAATGAAAGCACAGAAAATTATCTGTTTTGCTCTCAACTGGCCCTTGTTTTAAAAGGTCTCATTTTTGTTACAAAGAGATTGTTGTAGTCAGCTTTTTTGTTGTTGTAACCCAAGGACCTGACAAGAATAATTTTAGGAGAAAGTATTTATTTGGGGGCACATGACTTCAGAGTTCAGTCCACAGAAGGCAGGCTTCATTCCTTGGAGCCAAGAGGAGACAAAACATCATGAGAAGGGTTGGCACCAGGTAGCAAAAAGAGAAACTCCATGACAGTTACAAAATACATACCCCAAACCCATGCCCCCAGTGACTAACCTCCTCCAGCCACACCCCATCAGCCCACAGCCACCACTTAATCCCATCAGGGGATTTATTCATTGATTGAGTTAAGGCTAGCATCCTCAGCCATTTCACCTCAGCCTTACTGGATTGTCTTACATGAACTTTTGTGGAATAACTTTCACACAAACCATGATGGAGGCATTTCATCTCTTCTGAATGTTAGTCTCATTGGTTATATGAAGATGATTGCAATTAACCTCTTTTGTGTCACTCTATATTCCTTCTTTTTTAAGTGTATCTACTTCACTTATCAATTTATATAACAAGAAATTTTATTTATGTGTCTTGTGTTCTATGATCTATTTTCTGGAGTCTAGAAAAATTACACACTTTGCTACTTGAAATGTAGACAACAGAAAGACCTTGTATGTTTATGGTTCAGAAGCATCAGTCTATTTTAATGGGCATATTACCAAAAGTGATATACAGTTTTAACATGATAGCCATCAATTTCAAATGGCATTCTTCACAGATCTAGTGAAAATGGTTCTAAAATTCATAAGGAAGAACAGAAGATTCAGAATAGCTAAAGCATACCTGAGCAAAAGTTTCAATGCTAGATATATCATCATGCCCAATGTAAAGATATAATACAGAGCCGTAGTTATAAAAATAGCAAAGTACCAGCATGAAAATAGACCTTTAAGCAATAGCAAAGAGGATATAGAAACAACTCATGCACCTATTGTCATCTGATTCTGCACAAAGTTGCCAAAAACAAACTTTAGAGAAGACAGACTTTTAAGACACGTTGCTGGGGGCTGGAGCAGTGGCTCAGCGGTTGCGGTGCTTGCCTGGCTTATGCGAGTACACGGATTCAAACCCCAGCACCAAGTACCAAGTACACAACAAAGTCCATGAGAAAAGCTAAATAAAAATTTACTCTCTCTCTCTCTCATTGTCTTTCTCTCTAAAAACAATGTGGCTGGGCAAACTGGGTATCCATATGTAGAAGACACAGATTCCATCAGAATGGAGGTTCTTCAATAAACTAAAAATAGACCTAGTTATGATCCCACTATACAACTTTTGACTATAATTCTGAAAGAATTAAGTCAGCATGTTATAGATTTATTGGATGCCCATGTGTATCACAGTATAATTTACAATAACTAAGGAAAGGAATCAGCCCAGATTTCCACCAACAATTAATGAATAAAGAAAATGTGGTACATATGCACAGTGGAATGCCATTCAGTAATAAATAACAATGAAATCTTGTCATTTGCAGAAAGAAGGACGAAACTAGAGATTATCATATTAAAATAAATAATCCTGAATCAGAGAGGCAGGTATTGCACATTTTCTTTCATATGTGGAATCTAATAAAAATTTAGTTGTAATTTGCTAATTTCAACTGAGGTCATAAATGTAGAATGGAGACCCTTAGTGAAAAGGAAGAAGATCTATTATAGGAGAAAGAATGACAAGGATGGGTAAGGGGAGTTGGAAATGAACAAAACATATTATATATGTAAAATTATGACACAACATAACCTATTATTATATGTAATTAATACCCACGTGTAAAAAATTCCTTAATGAATATTTTAGATAATAAGCTGTCAAAGAGTACATTTGAACTCAGAGATAAATCAAACAGGCTGTTTATTTAAATATTAGTGTTTTCATATTTCCTTGATTATTCCTTCTTCCATTTTTGTTTTCATGTTACTCATGTTTCTCTATTTTTATAGCTTTCTTAATGATACACACACACACACACACACACACACACACACACACACATATATATATATATATATATATATATAGTGACCAGTATGTTAAAGGCATTCCATATATAGAAATAAGTAATATTTTCATTATGAATATTTTTGTTTATACAATTTATAGTCTTTTCTTTATCAAATCTCCTTTTAAGCTAATATATGACAATATTTCATAACTGTGTCATATGATCTTGAAAGGGACTTCTCTTATTTGAGGTCAAAATTTCCTATAAGCTTATAAGCAATCTATTTATGGTACAGTAAGTTTTCTGACTTTTTAATATTTTTTTGGCTAGTTTTATTGGAGGTGTGTAGTTTTTCCAGTGTTAGAATCCTACTTTTCCATCCGTTCTGTATGCAAAGTTCCTAGTTTATTTGTTTATTTATTTTTTAAAAGAGAAGTACAGTGATGGGGGATGAGAGAGAGAGAGAAATCAATTTTTTATTGAGTTTTTCACATGGCTTCCATTGCTCTAATACATAGTTTGTGTACATGGTGATGGGGTTTGAACCCGTGTACTTGCACATGCCAGGCAAGCGCTGTAACCCTGAGACACTACTCTAGCCCCCATTAAGTTCCTACTTTAGAATATTAATTGCTACATTGCTCTTTGACCAGATAAGACTCATTTCTGAGTTTCCATGGTGAATTTAAATTATGTTATCACAAAGCAGTCTTTTTTTCATTTTGGTGATCTTTCATGCATTCTATATTTTTCATATAAAATTACAACTTTTCTCAAGTTTATTAAGTTAAATATATTTTTGACAATTTTTTCATTCACCCCTTTCTGAAATACTGTGTATTACATTTGACTTTTAAAAGAAACTATACTGAGGAGAAAAATTAAGCAAGATTTAAAGATGCACTCTTGTCAGCTACTCATTTCCAACATAAAAAAAATATAAAATTTGTACAATTATCCATGCACAGAAATGCTTTCAGAAGAGTTAAGGAAATTAAGTGAGAGACTGCAATACTTGTCAATACAATAATAATAAAAAATACTACTACTACTACTACTACTACTACTAATTATAATAATGATAATATTACCACATGGAAATTTATAGAAAGGACAGTATTACCTTACATGAATCACACCTCCCTCAACTCCAGACAGCACAGAGCCTAGAGAAATGCCCCACAATTGGAACAAGGAAGAACACACTAGACCTTACCTAGGACACCACCCCTGGGCCTATTAATGTCAAACCTTACATTGAGCAGACCCCCACATTTCCACATTCCAAGTCACTGAATGCAGACTGAGACTCCAGATCTGCCCTGGTATTGACATAGCAGTAGGTTTCAGGCTTGTAGGACACTCTCAAGCTGCACCATTACTGGGATCTCTTTCGATATCATGGACTCTACACGGTCCCAAAAGCAGTAAGTCAAGGGATTTCAGGAATGCCACATTGCTGCACTGACTACAAGATTCCTGGGGTTCTGGTGTGCCCTGCACTATTTCTGCCAATAAGGCCCTGGGTTTCTTCTGGGTTTCTTGTTGTGTCATGCCATGTATAGCCACTCAACACTTACACTGGACATGAATGCAGCACCAAGCCTTTCTCAAAGTTACCTGAGAAGATTAGGACAGGTCCCTCCCTACTCCTTCAAATGCACAAACATGGACACATGGCCACAAACATCAAGACAAAGCAGGGAAACGTGATATCATCAACAGAAAAATGAAGGGTTGGTGATTGACCAAAAATCAGTGAAAACCCAATGGATATCATGGACATGTGCAGAGAGCATGCCATCTAACAGCTGAAGAATGAATATCCTTCCCAATTGCACATGGAATATTCTCCAAAATAGGTCATGTATGGGACACAAAAAAAGTCTAAACATATTTATGAAGATTGAAATAATATTGAGTTTCTCCTGCCTTGGTATAAAACTAAATATCAGTTGCAGTAATTACTTTAGAAATTTCACAAATATATGAAAATTTTAAAACTCTATCCTGAATGCCTCTTATTTTCACAGGAATGTTAAGTGTGTCAGCAATTACAGATGTTCATCAGCTCACAATGGTGTAATAACAAGTTCTGGTAAACCTGTCATAAAAATATCACAAGTCAAAATGCATTTAATACCCTGATTAACCCATAAAACCCACTGAACCACTGTAAATCCAGAGACTTCATTTTATAATGATTTGATTTTGAGCATGTTTTTTGCTTATCAAATTAAAATAATACAGATTAAATATTTAAATGTCAAGAAATGTTTCAACATATGATCTGAATTTCGCCTTCAGTGTGGTTAGTATGTCTAGAGTTGTGCACTTTTTTCACTCTGAAAATAAAACTTATATTGTCTGACAGACATTCCTAATTCCCCACCTCCCTTCCCTAAAATTGTTCTTCTACTGTTTCCATGCATTTGCTTATTCTGTACATTTGATATAATAGTATTTATTAAATGTATGGTCTTTTATAAATAATATCTATAATTATAATAGTGTCTTGAAGGTCATTCTTTTGGTGACATTATTAATAGGTTATTTCTTTTAATTGTGAAAACAAGTAAGTTGCTAAGGTCCATTAAAAGGATGCTGCTGAACATTCTTTGGTGCTGCTGATAAAAATGAGTGTGATTTAGTCTGCTCAAAACTGCAGATAAAGAAAACAGAAAAACAGAAAGAGTATCAGATGAGTTGGTCCTAGGTAGATCATCTGAACTAGCCAGGGTTCAGATTATTCTGGGGGAAGAAACAGATTCAGAAATATAGTAACTCAAGAAAGCAAGAACTGTCCTTGCAAACAACTCTTAAGACAATAGCGACTAGGATCTCTGAGTGGCTCTTTTGCATAATTCTGGGACCCTGGTCACTTTATGCTGTTGCTCTGTTCCCTCTCAGTTCTTCTGAATTATTGAAGCAGGTTCATACATCACTGTACTAACATCCCAGTCTGAAAGGAAGGTAATATTTTCACAGTGGAAAAATAATTCCAATGGCTTTCATGTAAATGCTCATTAGGTAAGCCTACATTTGTTTAGTAGTTACAGGACTATTCAGGCTACTTGCAATTTCTTTCATATTAAAGAAATTGCACATTTCAGGCTGGAGCAGTGGCTCAGTGGTTGGAGCATATGCCTGCTCAAGTACCTAGGTTCAAACCCTAGCACCACATATACAACTAAGTGTCAGAGAAACAAGCACCAGATAAAAATAAATGAATAAAAGTGATTTTCTCTTTCTCTTTTTCACTAAGTCCCTCTCTCTTTAAAAAATAATATATATAAAGAAATTGCACATTTCACTTAATTGTAAAAATTATTAGCAATTGGTGGTTTATATGATCTCTTGTTTTCCATTTAATATTTGTGATGACTATTATGATATCTTTTATTTCATTCCTGATGTATATTATGTCTTCTTTCTTTCCAGATGTCACCATAAGGATTATAAGACACATATTTGCTATCCTCTAGTTTAACTAGAATAACATAAAACTGAAGTTTTATCGTAAGATCCTTAAAGAAGTATATATACTTCTTTGTCATTTGTGTGCTATTTTTTTCATTTATTTTACATTTATATATTACCTAATCCTATATTGCATCAGGACAGTTTTTTTTTTATTTTTAAGCAATTAATATTTAAAAGCCTATGTTCATTTGATTTACCTTCATTTTTACAGTTTTGCCATTAGTTCTTCATGGACAACTAAGTCTTCTTGTATCATTTTCCTACACATCTGGAAAATAGTTTAGATCATAGGCTGGTTAAACAATTTCAGTATCTGTGAATTTGTGTGTGCATTTACATATAAATATACATATATACACATATGTTTATGTTGTGTGTGTATTCACATTTTACTGAAAAAGTATTTATTTTGCCTATATGGGAGAAATATACTTCTAATAGTTTAGTGGGAAATAACTTCTGTTTTTGTTTTTGTTTTTTGTTTTTCTTGGTACTGGAGATTGAACTCAGGAGCACTTAACCACTGAGCTGCATCCCAATGCTTCCTATTTTTCATTTTGAGACAGGATCTCACTTAGTTTCCCAGGTTGACATTGAACTTGCCATTGTCCTGCCTCTGCCTGGGATTATAGGTGTGTGCACCATATCTGGCAGAAATTAAATTATTTCTGACAGATTTTGTCTATCACTACTTTTTTTTTTTTTAAAGAGAGAGGGACAGTGAGAGAGGCAGAGAAAGAGAGAAACAACTTTATTTAGTTTTTCACATGGCCTTAGTTGCTCCAACACTCAGTTGTGTACGTGGTGCTGGGGTTTGAACCCGGGTCCTCGTGCTTGCCAGGCAAGCGCAGAAACCGCTGAGCCACCACTCCAGCCCCTATCACTACTTTTAAAATATATTCATTATCACCTGATGTACAACATTTCTCACAGAACCTGCTAAAATTCTTAGATTATTTTCTTCAATTCTTATTATGTGTTTCCCTCTGAATTTTCTACCCATCTTGATTTTAATCAGTGACACTATAGAGTCCATGTTTTGTTATTGCTTGTCCATTGGGTTATTTTTTTTTAAATTTACCCATGATACATGATAGTTAACATTATGTTAACTGATTTGAGTGTAAGATGACAAAATATTTGAAAAACCTTATTCTTAGTGTTTCTGTGAGACTGTCTTGGATGAGATTAACATTTAAATCTGTGGAATCTGAGTAAAGCAGCTTTCCCTTCACCCAGGGGGTGAACCTCATCCAATCAGTGGAAAGTAAGAGAAAATTGCTCAGAATTCTGTTTCATACAATTATCAAGATGGGCTGTTCCTGGTTCAATGGAAAACTGCCTTAGGGCTCAAATGGGTAAATGGGTCCTCTTCTTAGGTAGTAGTTAACAAAGAGCAGTGGTATGCTAACAAAACATATCAGGGCCACAGGCTTTCTTTGAATTGTTTCTAATAACAAATCAACTTGTAGAACAACAGGCTATACTAACCCTGAGAATAAATAGCTGGAAACAAAGGAAATTAACCAAGAAATACATCAAAGAGGAAAAGATCAATGTAACTAACTCCTGGCAGAGTTTATTGAGATCATCGTAAAACTAGGATTTATGGCCATAGGTTTCTCCGTGTATTTCAGAAGGGAAATTTCATTAAGGGCACAGGTACTCTAAGATAAAGTCTGCAAGGTCATTGATTCCAGCACCCACATTAACATAAGATTGACTTGTAGATGAAGACCTCAGAAAAGGATGGTCACTAGGACAGTTCCTAGAGGACCCAATAGGATCAGAAACTCCCTGACCCGCATGAAGGATGAGTTAAACATCTGATTGGTGAAGACAGCATAGGATAGGACTCAGTTCTGACAAACATTAAACAGCAACAATTTTGGGAGCAGCACTGTTAGCTTTATCATTCTCTCCTGGGACACCACCCACTCTCCTTCATGAGTGCACTCTTTGCTTGAGCCTTACTTTACTTCACTTTATTTTCACTCAAAATAAAGTTCTCTTGCTTGGTTCTTGGTATCTGACTTTAAATTTTCTTCACTGGAACACAAGAACCACAGTCTTCTGGGACCCTCTTGGGAGACTACAAATTCACCCTGAAAATTTTGGAATTTTTTCTGGTCTCTAAATTTTGGGCTTTCTAGTATCTATAAGAATAAAAAGCCAACTCCTTCCTATTAACTTCTGGAAAAATAGGTGTACTATACATAACATTATATTTAGCTACATAAACATAGGCATATATGCATACTAATTCTGACTTTATTACTGAGAGTGGTTCTAAAGAAACAGAATATTAAGAGATTTTTAATTTGTTCTAAGGTTTTTGGAATTTATTGTCTAGTCTGATACTTTTTTCCCCATTGTTTGGACTAGAGATTGAAACCAGGGGTGCTCAGTGGTTACTGAGCCCATTTATTTATTTTTGTTTTGTTTGTTTTTAATCAAGATAGGGTTTTGATAAGTTGCTTATAGTCTTATTAAATCGCTGAGGCTGGCTCTGAATTTGAGATCTTCCTGCCTCAGCCTCCTGAACCACTTGGATAACAGGCTTTCGACACCATGGTCAGCTTAATTTGATAATTTTAAAAGATACCATGAATCTTTTTTTTTTTTCATTCAGTAAAGAGAATCCATTAATCTGAGGTGAATTGTGACAATACAGACCCTCAATATATCACTGCTGACTATTGGATACTTATAAGGTAACACTTCGGAGGAGGATCTGAGTGAGCATTATAGTCACTGAACAAATGAAGCAAAAGAAGAGTTCAAGGGTTTAAATATCTGGATCAAATAGCACTTGAATGACTTGACAGTGATGCTGGTTTGGTGGAAGTTGGGTTCATGTCCCCCAGAGACAAAGAATGAAACTGGGGGATGGCAAGCCAAGTGCAGTAGACAGATTTTATTTCACAGCAGTCTTCCCTCAGAGGGAGAGAAGAAGACAGAGCCAAAAAGGGGGTGGGGCGCGTCCTTTTTATAATTTTGTAAACACTGTTTTCGCACCTCCAAAGCTAGGAGCAAGGACAGGAAGTTCTGGCTAGATCCAGCCTTTGACCTGTGCAGAGAGCAAGTGTACAGGCAGAAAGAATGCACTGCTTTTGTCAGTAGAAGGGAGTGCCTGCTGGGACGCTCCTTACTAGCATTGGGGATCATTAAGAGCAGCAGGAGACACACTTTGTCCTCTTGAAAAGAACAGGTTTTGGGGTTAGAAAGGTGGCTCTGCAGTTATGGGGCTTGCCTGGGATGCACCAGTATGCAGGTGTGAACACCAGCACCATGTAAATAACAGAATGTTGCAGCAAAGACAGTCACATGGAAAACTAAATAACAGTTTAATCTCTCTTTATCTCTCTCACTGTCCCTATCTCTAAAAACAAAAAATAAATAAACAAACAAAAGAACTAGTTTCTTTGTGATGGGTCCCAAATTCCAACTACACTTTTTTCCCTCTCTCAGTAACCCTGGAAGAAACCCTTACCTCCTGGAATGCAGGACTTACATTGCTAAAAACCATTCTTCCATCTCATCTTGTCATGGCTCACATAACCCCAAGTCAAATTCTCATGCTTGCAGGTGACTACTTTAAATACAAAGGGAGACAGGGAAGGAATATGATGTGAAAGCTGAAATGAAAATGTGACAAAATGCTAATGAAGATGGAGACTTTGAATCTAAATTTTGATAAGTCTACATTGTGAATACAAGTGACCAGATCCAGGGCTGGAGCAATGGCTCAGCAGTTACAGCAATTGCCTAGCATGCAGGAGGACACAGATTCAAACCCAAGAATCATGCAGATGACAAAGTGTCAGAGCAACGAAAGCCACATGAAAAACTAAATAAAATGGATTCTGTCTCCCTCTCAATGTCCCTTTCTATCTTAAAAAATAAAAAAAAAAATGAGAAGATCCATCTGGAGGGATTAACCCTGCATTACCTGAAGAAATTGCAGACTCATCCTGTGAGACAGTTTGCCTGGAAGACTATGCTGATTCTCTTCAGGACTCATCCCCACCACCTCTTTCTGCTTTTTGACATATCACTATCCCAAGAAGCTCCTAAAAATAAGGTGCAAAGTCTAACCCCATGTCAAAGTGCTGTACTCCAAGAGAATGATTTGCTCAGAATCCCCACCGTAGTACGAAGCAGACCATTTTTTTATCTGTGATGGTCAGACCATCCATAGCCGCCTCACTCACTGCCTCCGGATTAGGGGCAGGATGATGCAGTCAGTCACTACCACCTAGAGTCTAGAACAGCAACTGCAAGAGTCAGTGGAGGAATCTGCTGTCTCCCTGACCTCCCTACAAAGATAAATAACATCTGTCACCCAAGTATCCTTACAGAACCTCCAAACACTAGATCTCCTGACGATGAACAAAGGCTGCTTCATCAATGAAACTGGGCTGATGGAGAAGAACAGCTGGAAGAGAAGCTTAAACAGCAATAATCAAATCAAAGTTTAGGCCAGGATGACTAAATTCCACTCTTGTCACCTGGCTGAGCCCCATCCTTACTCCCATATTAGTGATAAGACTCCTTCTAGTGACTACTCCCTGTCTCCTCAGGTTCACCTTAAACCACAAAAGCAAGGCCACTGAGGTAATATACAACCAAAAGCTCTTGCACCCTTACAGCCACCTCCTCACCGAACTAACACCTGAAGCTTCCCCTCCGCATGACACCCCACAAACTGCAGGAAGTAGTCAGATGGAAATCTATGTCCTATATCACCAAAAAAGTCAGTATGTTAGGTTTCTCCACAGCCAGTGGCTGGGGACATGGCTTTAGACATGCAGCCAGGGAGGCTGGCTAAGGGGCAGGATGTCGGACAGCTCGCTCACAAAAAGAACAGCCAATCAAGATGCTGGCAGACAAGCTCCAATAGATACAAGCAGCTTCCGAGCCAAGGTCCAGCGCCATTTTCCCTGTGTGCCATTTTCCCTGGGTACCATTTTTCCTGAACAACATTTCCCCTGCCCACCCATCACTTCCCTTGCCTGCCCTAATTATGACAGCACAGGTGAATGTGGCCCAGGTGCACCAAATTCCAATAAACATCTGTGCCTGAATTTACACCCATGCCTTCTGATTTTTTTTCTTATTTTGTACAGTGAGAATGGATATTAAGGGTATGGGATAATGATGGAAGGAATATAAAATTGTCAGATTGAATTTGTTGACATGGATTCAGGGAGCAGAGATTCCGTACTTAGCTCACACTTTTACAAAGTCTTTATCAGTTTCTTTATCACTAGAAATGTGGACCAAAATATAGCCCACAGTAATCAGAAACGTTGCAGGTACTTTTTTTTTCCATAGAGAAAGTGATTCAAAGGCTTAGGGAGACTGCAAAATTAGAGTGGTTTGTCCTTTAAGACATAAAAACTAAATCTGTGAGAGTCTGGAAGATAACTTATTTGCCATGACAGTGGAAAATAAATTTGTATGAGGAGACCAATTCCCTTCTTTCTTGAAGATCTCTATTATCATTGTTTTCTGTATATCAGAACTTAGAGTTAGAAATAATTTACTTTTAGGTAACTCAAAATTCAGTGAAAATAATTGGAAACTGAGGTACTAAGTATCAGCTCTCCATTCTCAAAGACAAAGTAAACATGATTAGTATAATGGACTGTGGAGTTAGAGCAATAATCAATAACCTACCCCAAGCAGACCTACTAGCCAGGCTAGCCAATCATGGCTTTCATAGACATGAATAAATGAAAAGGCTACTGAATTATTATTTTTAATTATAAAAGCAGAAAAACGTTTCAGGTCAAGTGAATGAAAGTCTAACCTGAACCATAAAAGGAGAATGAGAATCCCCTTAAAAATGTCCATATCTGAGCCCGTACATAAATCTATAAATCCAGGACAGTTTGAATGAAAGTGGGGTCCATGTCCCCAGAGGAAGGACCCAGGACATCACCAAAAATTTATATTGATAATCTTTTCCTAAACCTCCCCAAAGATACTTATGTACTTTTTCCAGATTAACTGTGCATGAATGGAAAGGATCTCACCATACCTTTCAGGGATTACTGGGCTCTGTCTCTGAAATGACATAAATTATAGGAAACCCCAAGTGTCACTTGGTGCATCAATCAGAATAGAAGCTTATGAAGGTACATAAACCTGCTATCCTGCAATTGATGGAAGAGAAAGTAGGTCCAATACTTCAGCATTTGGGAGTAGGCAAAGACTTTCTCAACATGTCTCCAAAAGTGAAGGAAGTAAAGTAAAAAATCAGTGAATGGAATGC
>PVKS010045349.1:0-13828 GCA_004027875.1 Aplodontia rufa
TGTTGACCTATGAGGATTCTGGGTAGTACAACTCAACCCTCCTGCAGCCCTCAACCCAGAGACTCCTGGGAGGTGCAGGACACATGGCTACCATACATCACTGAAGATTCTGGGCAGGGTACTCCATCCTTCCTGTGGAGCCCTAACCCAGAGTTGCCACGGAGTACAAAGTCACATGCTCACCAGATAATCCTGAGGATTCTGGGCAGTGTAGTTCATATTTCCTGTGCATCCCTGACTTAGACGTTCCTTGAAGCTGCTTGCCACATGGTCACCAGGCATCCTTGAGGATTCGGGGTAGTACAGCCCATATTCCTGTGGATCCCTCACTGAAGCACCGGGGAGCTGCAGGTCACATGCTCAGCATGCACCCCTGAAATTTCAGGGCAGTGTACTCAATTCTCTGTGCAGCCCTCACTCCAGAGACCCTTAGGAGTTGCAGGCCACATGCCCACCAGGCACGCTGGAGGATTCTGGATAATGTAGTCTTTGCTTCCTGCTGTCCCCTCCCACAGGCTCCTGAAAGTTGGAGGTCAAATCAAATGCTCACCAGGCACCCCTCAGGATCCTGGGCAGAATACTCAATACTTCCTGTACAGCTCACTCCAGAGGCTCGAGAATTGCAGGACATGCTCCCCAGGTTCCCTTGAGGATTCTGAGTAGTATACTACATCCTTCCTGTAAAGCCCTCATCGAGAGGCTCCTGGGAGCAGTCTTACAAGGCTCCTCTGAGGATTCTGACAGTATAGTCCACATTGAGCAGCCCTCACCCCAGCTCCTGAGCGGCAGGCCATATTCTCACCTGGCACCCCTAGGTATTCTGGGTAGTCCACTACATCCTTCCTATGGAGATTTCACCTGGAGGCTCCTGGGAACTCTGGACTACAAGCTCAGCAGACACTTTTAGGATTCCACTTAGTGTAGTGCATCCTTCCTGTGGGGCCTTCACCACAAGTCCAGGCACCCCTGAGGACTATTCCTATTGCAGCCCATCCTTGTAAAGCCCTCAGCCATAGACTCCTGGCCACTAAAGTCCACAATCCCACCAGGCAACCCTGTGTATTCTGAATACTGCAGTCCAAACTTTCTTGCAGCCCTCACCCCCAAGGATCCAGGAAGCTCCAGATCACACACTCTGAGTTACTCCTGAGAATTCCATAGTGTCCAAACTTCCTCTACAGTTCTCACCCCAGAGATTCCTGAGCTTCAGGTCAGATGCTCACCAGGAAGTGCTGAGAATTCTGGGCATGGCAGTCCATCCTTCCTCTGAAGCCCTCACTATGAGCCCCCTAATACAGGCCACAAGCTCACAAAGCTCCCAAGAACCTCACCCATGCCTGCAGCTCCATCATCTGCCAGGGCATGACTGCTCTTCCCTTAGTAGCTTTCTTCCCTTTTCTCTCTCCAACAACCTGCTGATCGGGTCAGGCAAATCTCTCCCATCCTGAGAGCCCCAGGCACCCCTTGGACCTTTAACCAGATCCCTCATATTCCTGAGACCCCTCTCAAAGCCTGCCCACACAGCTGTTCTGTGATTTGACAGTGGGTCCCCTAGCTCCAAAGCATCCCTTTCTTCTGTGACTTAGTCTGTCACATCCAGGTGTGACATTGGTGAAAACCAGTGTCCCTCTGTGGTGTTGCTCCTGCCCTCCCTCCTTATAAATATCCATATCTCCAAAATAGCTGTGCCTCTAATGCTTGCAGTTTATCACCATGCTGTCCTTGGGGAGTCATGTGGCTCAATGTCTCTGCTTCACAGTATGCCACCTTCAGTGAGCATCCCTGTCCTGCATGGCCTGTGAACAGTGCTCCTTTGGCCGTCCTCTGCTGCCACTGAAGCATGGGAGCATTGTGCTGGCAGCTCTGTCCTCCCTGTCCTGCATGGCCAGTAGACATTCAGCCCCCTAGGCCATCCTCTGTCACCCTTGAAGCATGGTGGCACTGTGCTGGCAGATCTGTGGCTCTCTTCCAGTCTTGCTGTTTCTCAGAGCCCCATTTCTGGACAATAGGGAACCTTTTCCTCTGCTGGTTCATGTTCTCTGTGGAGCTTACAAGGAGGGGAAGGTTTGAGCAAAGACCTTGGCTAAGGTGCCTTAATGAGGGTGATGCTGGGAAAGCAACTGGAGGCCAGCTCCTCCCCATCCTGTGAACCCCGCTGTGGCCACTAGGGGGCAGGGTGACAAACAGCCTGGAGGGAGGACTTGGGGCTGAGGCTGGGGCTGGCACTCCTGGCAGACTCCAGGTGTGTCCAGGCCAGGGGAGCAGAGGGAGGGCATGAAAAAGTCTGGACTAGAAATCAGCTTCCTTAGGTGCTGCACCCATGTCCCCTCCCTACTGTTAGGTAAGACTTGAGTACTTGTGCACTAGGACAGGACTGTGGAGATAACCCTGGAATCCACTGGGCTTTCTTTCACAAGTAGCATGCAGGGAACAGGCCTGCAGATGGCAAACAGCCCTGCCAGGCACCCTCAGAGACACAGTCCAGGAGCCTGCCGTCTTCTGGCATGACAGCTCCCTGCCTAGTGCCGATGGGCAGGCAGACCCCAGGACCCAGTTATGGAAACAGGCACCAAAGGCTGAGAGCACTGTGACTAAATCCATTTATTCCTAAATAAAAAGCAAAATAAACAGGAGATGCATCATCAGGGCACCACAACCCTGTTCCTGCCTCCTTCCTTGGTCCTACACTACCAGTAAAGTTTCCAGACCCAAATAAACATTAGAACTTCTTCCTCTCCAACCTCCACTATGACACAGGGGCAGCCCCACCCCAAATATACAAAATGCTACACAAGTACAATATGTACATTAGGGGAGGGAGTCCATCTCCCGGTAGCTTCTGCCCTGCCTGTCACAATGCTTGAGAAAATGCTAGCTGGTTGCTCTGCATGCGCCCACTCTGCCCTCACCTAGCCTTGTGAGCCTCAAGTGTCTCAAGACCCACAAGAATGCTGCCCAGCTGACCTGCCCAAGGTGCCTCTGAGATGATGGGAGCCACTGAATGAAGGACTTCCCCCACCAGATTGCCCCATTCCAGCCTCCAATGAGCCCCATCTTAGGGTCCCTGAGAATGCTGCCCAGCTGACCTGCCCAGGGTGCCTCTGAGAAGGCTCCAATCTCCAGCTGTAAAAGTGCTGCTCAACTTTCTTGCCCTGAATGCCTACATGGAAGAGGCTGGAGCTCCCCAAATTAAGAACTACTTGGTGAGGGGCCACCAGGGAGCCCCTGCCCCTCTACAGAAGCAACCTGGTTACAGTATGCATCTGTAGCGCTCTCTCTGGAAGAGGGGTCAAAAAATCAAGTCTCAGCCCTGGCCAACATGGTTCTACACCCACTTGTTCCCCATTAGATAAGAGTCTTATCTTGCTACTTTAAGAACAAAAGAGTGACTGGGAAAGAGTGGCAGGGACATGGTGGGGGAAAGAGTCCCATGGCCCCACTTTAGGATTTGAACAGCAGTCTTTTTTTACTGGTTGAACATGATCTTACATGTTGAAGGGATTTATTGTTAAACATTGATACATATTTACTTGATGACAATGTAACATGAACCCAATCCTTACCTAGGAACCCCACTTTTCCCACTCCCTAATCTCATCTCCACTATAATCCCCCCCCAATTACAGGTATAAATGTCTACATACATATATATTGTCAGTTTCCTATTTTAAATGCCTGCATGAGTATTAACTAGCTTCTCAGGGGAATTAAATGTCCCTTATATTATTAGTAATCCCATTTCCTCCCAGTCTTCCCTCTTGCCTCCACCTGCCTCCCCTGCTTCCATAACCAGACTTCCCCCCCAGATCATATGTTGCTTCAAATATATATCACTAACTTTCACCCTTTCCTTGTTTTACTCTAGCTTTAAGATATGAGAGAAATGACCAACAGTCTTAGAGGACTGTTCACCTGATCATCCTCATCAAAATTGTAGAAGGGGATATATAAGCTGATGCCCAGGCCAAGGCGTCCCTGGGGATTCTGGATCTCATGCAGCAGCTGCATGATCTGCTGTGCAGTGCAGTTCTTGGAGACCGAAGCTGCCCCAACCTCCTCTCGTGTAGCTTGACACTGTTGGTGGTGTTCTCCTCTTGAAGATCTTTGGGGAGAGGGGAGAGCTCTGAGAAAGATGCAGCTTTCTGCTGCTGCTCCTGCCCAAATGCTCTGAGGTCCTACTCACCACTCTGCTTGTGGGAATCTCTAAGTCCCTGGGGGCTGGTGAGTCCTGGAGTGGGCTCCAGGGCAAGGCTCAGGACTGCTGCCAGGAACTTTTCCTGACACTCCTGGTGCTCACTCATGAGCTGTGACACCAGCTCCTACAGCTCCAGCAGCTTCACCTGAGGGAGAGGTGCTCTGTGCCCTGGCTTCAGCCCAGCCAGGCCTGCAGAGAGGCTCAGTGCCCTACCTTCATCTCCAGCTGGCTAATGTAGGCCTCCTCCACTGCCACTTCTTCAGCACTGCCCTCTGGCTATGGTAGAGGGCAATGTACTCTGCTGCAGGGAGGGTAGGGGACATGGCTCAGAAGCTGGTGTTCCCCTGACATGCCCCCTGTGCAGGCCCTCTCCTTGGGCCTCAGCCCTGCTCACCAGTGGCATCTGTCTTTCCAGAGAGGTGTATGCAGCAATGTTCCAGCTCCTCCGCCCACTCCTTGAGCTCCATCTTCTCCAGCATAACCTCCAGGAAGTGGCTCTGAGGCCAAAGAGCAGGGTCAGGACTTGTTGGTGACCTGCCCTGCATCCCTACTTCATCAGGAAGGGCTCACTCACCTGCAACATCTGCATGGCCACCTGTAGAGTCTGGGGACTCTCCACAGATGCACAATCACCCCTGCTCCCAAGGGCCAGGGCCTGCTCTGTGGGCTCACTCTGATGTGGAGCTGGCAGGTGAGCCTGGCATTTGCAGCATACTTGCTGTTCCCTCAGCTATCTGTGCAGCTGTGCCCAATGTTCCTGGGCACTGGCCAGAGCCGCATTACAAAATTCCACCTAGAGGTAAAACAAGTGTGCATTATTGGAGGTATGCTTAGGACAAACCAGAAGGCAGTAAGCATAGAAGCCTTCCCCTGGGCCTCAGTGGGTCCCCGTTCTTCTGGGTGGGAATACTCTTGGCTCCCGGTGTGGACTGTGGGAAATATTAGTGGGAACACAACGGTGTCAGGGTACCCAGGTGACCACAGAGGGTGGCAAAAAAGGTGAGCTAGGGCAGGGACAAGGCAGAGGGGAACACAGCTCACCTCGGCCTCTTGGCTATCTAGGTCTTCTGAGACAGTCAGACTGGGCTGAGGAACCTCCTCATCCTCTTCTTCATCCACTCCATCTTCTACTGCAGATAGTCAGAGGGATCCTCAGACAGTCCCACAAGAAAAGGCCCAGAGAGAAGGGCCCACCTCTGCCACTCAACAGTGCCCCTGGGCTAGCCTCCCCAGAGATCACTCCTCAATCCTAGCAGACCCTCCTCAGGACATCTCTCTTCCCTCTGGACAATTTCGCTCACCTTCCCCAGGGAGAGACAAGAGCATCAGCTGGGCCTGCTGGTTCTGCTGACTAGTGGCTTCCAGGAAAGAGAGTGACAAGAAAGAGGTGTCCAGGTCCTCCACTGAGGAGTGCCAGCAGCTGAGTATTCTGCAACTCCCAGTGGGCCACCTCCACTGCCATCCTCCCTGCGCTGCCTGTGCTATAGCGGGTCTATGAGCTGAGCCTGCAGCACAACCTGCTTGTGCAGCACCCTCTTCTCAGAAACCAGCTGCTGATAGAACATTACATACTTTTGCAGGTGTGATACATACTTGTCTTGCTGCTGCTGTACACCCCAAGCCTCCTGGCTCTTCAGCTCCACCTGTGGGAAGAGGCTGTGTATAAGGGCAGGTGGGATTCGCTTCCAGATTCTGAGCCCAAAAATGATGGAGGAGTGGGGTGAAAGTAGCCCCATGACTCCTACACTTAACCTCACACCTTGTAGCCTTCTTTCCCACCATGGGCACTTCAGGCCCAGATGTGAAAAAGCAGAGAGAGCCAACCCACATCTGGTAACAACACACTACTGGTGCTCAGTAACTGAGGAGCCTCCCATTGAAATGGACCTTCCCTACAGTGAGGGTCTCCAGGCCTCCAGAAGAATGATCATGTCTGGAGCCAAGATAAGCCCAGGGATACTAGCCTCTGACAGAGAGGTAGCAGGAGTCAGGGGTCACCTGTCCCCTAGGCTGCAGCTAATCTCTCCTGGCCCTGGCTCTGCCCCTCCCCAGAGGCCAATGCCTGTGCCCTGGCCCATGCATGCCACTTGGGGCAGGGATTACCATCTCCATCAGCTTTCCCAGCTTTTCTTCCCCCCAGAGGCCAGCGCCTGTGCCCTGGCCCATGCATGGCACATGGGGTAGGGGTTACAGTCTCCTTCAGCTCTCCCAGCTTCTCCTACAGCTGGCATACATTCCTGGACAGCTCCCTCTTGACAGGCTGCTCTGACTGCAGTGCACTAGTGATCTTCATGTTCTCATTAGTCTGGACAGAGAGTAGTAATCAACACCATGCAATGAAGCTAGAGACTCCAGCCATTTGTGTCCATCTGCCAAAATGCAGGGAAGAATCACCTCCTCTCCCTCCATGGATATCTGAACAGGGCTTTAGCTCATGGGGTTACTTCACAGCCCCCAGTTTATGGGGATGCAGGCTGAGGCAGAGGCAAGACAGGCAGGTATGCTGCCCTGCCCCAAAAGACTTGGCACAGGAGGGCACCTGTTGGCTGTGCACCAGCTTGACACAGCCATCCTTTAGCTCTGTCAGCTGCTCCTTGAGCTTGTGGTTCTGCAAGAGTGCACATCTGATGGGTCCTTTGGCATGATCTCCAGGATCTGCTTGCACTCTTCCACCTGAGAGTCCCAGAACTCCACTGCCTGCTCTAGCTCCAGCAAATCATCCTGCACCTGAGTGAGGAGCTATCTAAATAGGCTCTCCAGTTCCTTCAGTGGCTGCAGAAGAAGATTGAGCAGCCACTGCCCTGCCTTGGAAGATTCTGCTTAGGGAGAGGGACTCCACTGAGAAAGGAAGCACTCAAGTAAGGGGCTCACTCTCAGCTTCTGGAACCTTCTTGTTGGCACTCAGCTCTTCATTCTGGTCCCTCACCCCAAACCTTGCCTAGATGATGATCTGTCACCTTCCAGGCATTTACACAGTCATGCTCAGGGCAGCTGAGCATGCAGAAATAAGACCCCTTTGCATCCACCACACTGCTCCTGAATTCACTCCCCTCCCTGGAACCTTCGAAGCCCCACAGCCCTCAGGCATATTCCGGCTCCCAAGTCACCATCATCCCTGCTCACCATCTGACTCCTCAGATCTTCCAAGCTGGTGTTCAGCTCCTGTGCCTGACTCTCTCACTCTGCTCCTTCTCCTCCCTCAGTGTGTGCACCTGCCTCAGGTGAAAGAGCAGAGGGAGCCAGAGCTTGGAGGACCCAGCCCAGGTTCCTCTCTGCCCCACCCCCACAAAACCAGAGCACTCCACAAGTGACAGATTCCCACTGTGCAGATGCCAGGTCTCACCTGCTTCAACATTTTCCACATCCTCTGCTGACATAGGGCAGTCTCTTCTCTCAGTCTCTCCACATAGTGGTCTCTCTCCACCTGGAGATGCTTCAGGGACTCCATCAACTGTAAGAGTGGGCACAGAAGTTAGGAAGGGCTGTCATTGGTTCATACCTGCTCCTGGCTACCTGGAGTTCTCTTTCTCCACACCACTCCCTCTGCAAAGCCTCACCTGCCCCACAAGTGTCTCCAACTTTCCCTGCTCCTCTATGACTTCCTGAGTCTGCTGGATATTATCAGAGGGAGCCCAAGTGTTCCCTGTGATACCTCCACAAGGGGGTAAGCTAGGACCAGGGTAAAATTCAAGGGATTACCATATCATACAAGCATTTGCTCAGCCCTCAGGAGAGGGAACAGACTCCTGAGTAAACATAAATGAAACCTTCAACATGATGTGTTTTCTACCAAGATGTTTTAAAAATAAAAACTTAAAATCCTTATCACAGGCTCAATGCCAAGGCACTTTCCTAGCATGTGAGATGTATTTAGCACTGTATTAAAATAAAATGAAGGTACTCTGCTCATCTACAACTAGAAAAAAAATTTAAAACAGTCTTATCTTCCTAGACTCAGGAGTCTAGGCAGGGATCCATTTGTGGACTTTCAGCCATTTCTGGTGGATTCCACAGCAGGACCAGAACAAAGACCAAAATTTTCCAGCTCTTGGCTGGAGGCCACCCTGACCATCCCAGAGAGCTGGGGCTTGGGCTGCCCAGCTGCAGCCTCACTTGTTGCAGTCAGAGCTCAGACATCTCTAGTTTCTTTTGTAGCTCCTCCACCCCCAGCTGCATAGCTGCTTTCTTGGCCAGTAGGACAAGGAGCCTCTCTTCCATTTGAGTTCTGCTGCTTCAGTTACTCATTGTTTAGGCTGTGGCCAGAGGCAGTGCAGGAAGGAATGAACCAAGAACAGCAAGAGTCACTTTGACCACCAACCTACCACCCTTGCCACACAATCACACAACTGTGGCATTAGAACAGACTCCAGGAATCTGGTCACAAGTGACAGGCCACAGAGAGGTTGAGTTCCCTGAGGCCATCCTGTGAATGAGGGGCACAATTGGGACTAGAGCAAAGCTTTGGACACATCCAGACCTGTACAACCTCCCTCTACCACCCCAGGCTCACCTGTACCCCCACCCCCACCCTCCCCATTGACTAAAGACCTGGACCACCCATTCTCCTTCCCCTTCCTACCAGTTCTTGCATAACTCCAGCCTGAGGGCATCTCTCTCTTTGGTTAGATCCCTGCTGCAAATGCAAAAACTGAGTCAGGATCTGGCAGGCCAAAGAGGCAGCAAACAGGCTGACAGTAGCTATTCCAGAGTAACACTTCCCTCAATCACACCTGACAGTTTTCCAAGGCATTTCTGAGCCTACGGTCTAATTTATGTTTTTTTATGTTTCCTTTGATTTGTGAGAAAGGGGTCTCAATATGTTGCCAGGCTGGCCTCAACTCCTGAGCTCAGATGAGCCTTTATTCACCCTTGCCAAGAGCTGGGACCACAGGAACAGGGGACCCTGGTCATTTTTCTGAGGTCATCCACAAAGCTAGTAGCAAAGATGGACTCAAAATTCAAATACTCTTAATCCTGGAGCCTGAGGCTCCCCTTGCCACACCCTGGGGCACTTTGGGTGGCATATCCTAAAAGAAGAGCCTGATGGCTAGTGGCTGTTGTAATGGCCTGGCTTCCCTGTTGTCACCAAGGCCAAGGAAAATCAAACAGCAACTACAATTTATTGAATGTATACACCAAACCTGACTCTATGCTAGGAAATTAACAGAAAAACAACAATCTCAGTTAAACTTCATAAATGTATGTATACACCATACACATGTGCCTTTTTGTTGATGCTGAGGATTGAACCCAGGGCCTCATGCACTCTAGGCAAGCACTCCACCATTGAGCTATACCCCTAGCTCTGAAACCCGGAATTGTTAACCAGTACCTGAAATTTCTTCATCTTAACCACTACCCTTTATTGCTCTTTAAGTTCCCAACTCATAGGAGCATGGCCAGCTAAGACTCACATCCTCAGGTGACTGATGACCAACAGCAGTGGTTGTCTCAGGACTACTGCCATTTTTAATCTTCTTTGCTCCCGCAAGAATACCAGGACTGGTCTTCTGTTGATATTCTCTCAACTGTGAAAAGAAGTGATATTCATGAGAATGATAAGTCCCTATATTCATATTCTTCTCTACACTTTTCATAAAATAGCCTTAAGTGCACCATCTGGTATAATGCCACCAACAATCCCAAAAGATGTTTTAATGATTTCTGAATGACTGAAGAGATGGACTGTTAACAAAGCTTTTCAAACAAAAGGCAGTAATAGGGGCTGGAGTAGTGGCTCTGTGGTTACAGCACCTGCCTGGCATGTAGGAGGACATGGGTTTCGAACTCCAGCACCATGTATACAATGAAGTCTCAGAGCAACAAAAGCCACATGACAAACTAAATAAAACTGATTCTCTCTCTCTCTCTCTCTCTCTCTCTCTCTCATTCTCTCCCTCCCTCCCTCTTAAAAAAAGGGATAATGGAGTTTAAGTTCAATCTTTTAACTCCTAGTTCCCTACTTTGTCACATATCAGCAGCTCTCAGGGGCAAAATAGAAATAGTGGTGGAAAAGTAAATAGTAAGTAGGCAGGCACTATGCCCTGGCAGTTTAAAAACACAGTGGAGTCCTGCCTACATGTCTGTTAGAGCTTCACTCCAGTCCTTCCCAAAGAGTTACACATCAACATATCCTAATATCAGAAGACATTAAAGGCACCACACCAGGGAATCTGGGAAGAGAGCACAACCCAAATATCATTTCAGACAGAAGTCTATCATAATATTATGTCATCCCTAAATCCATTCATATGTTTAATCTCACTCAGGAAAATCAAATAAGGGGCTGGAATGGTGGCTCAGAAGTTGCAGTGCTTGCCCCACTTGTGCAAGTACATGGTTTCCCAACCCAGCACCCACATACACAACTAAGTGCTGGAGCAATGAAAGCCATGTGAAAAACTCGATAAAAATTGATGCTGTCTCTCTCTGTGTCCTTCTCTTTTAAAAAGAAAAAAAAAAGAAAAGCAAACAAAACATGCTTCAAAAAAATGCCTTCTAATTATTATCCTAGTGCCTCCACACCCCAAGGTGGGAAGACACAAACTGTGAGGCTCAGTTGCCGGCATCTGCTCCACATTAGGACATGTACACCTCACTTCAGAAGCGCTACCTGAAAAGCACTCAGTCCCCATTACAAGGAATTCTGTGATTCTGTGAGGTACAGAAGTCAGAAGAAAAAAAAAATAACTTTCTGTAGAAGGCAGAAACCTGGGAGAAAACCAAACCAACCCAAACCTGTTCTCCCTGGGCACTGAGAGATACTGTCAATGTACCTAATTCACTGGAGGGTATGCAGGCCTTCTGAGTTACCCATGTGTACGTGGGAAGGAAGGCAGCCTAAAAACTCTGGGCACTAGGTCCCATGGTCCTGAGAGGTCCCTTCCAGATGGAAATCTGTACCCAGACCAGAGCAGCCCAAGAGATCAAAGAACCTCAGAGGACTGAGTGTGAAGACCAAAGGCTGGCCCGTGATAGTCATGAGAGCGCCTGCTAGGGGTGAGAGCTCCAAGGGGCACTCCAGTCCTTCCCAAAGATTTACATATCAATGTGTCCTTACATCAGAAGGCAGTAAAGGCACTGGCCAGGGAATCTGGGAACAGAGCACAACCCAAACATCATTTCAGAGAGAAGTCTACCTGGGACTTCTGCTGCTCCAAAGTGGGGGAGGTGAGCACAGAGCCAGGACAAGTTTGTCATGGGGGCTCCAAGGGGTTAGGGTTAGGTAACTACATTGCACTCCACGTGGGGAAGGCGGGTGCAGGGCTGGGACACGGTAGTCCTGGGGGAATCAGAGGGCACAGTGACTTAACTATGTGGCACTCCAGCAGCCGCTGCACAGTGAGGGAGGAGAGAACAGGGCCTGGCCATGGTCCTTGCAGATCAGCACCCAGGGAGCTTAGGGAGGTCCATTGTAGAGCGGCAGAAGGGCAGGGCCAAGCTTGGAGTGGCCCAAGTCACCAAGGCGGACTGGTGAAGCTGAGGGGCTGGGCTTCTGTGGGGAGAGGCTGGCTGAGGAGACTTTGGTGGGGGAACCGCGGGATGCCTCAGGAGTGGCAAACTCTAGTTACACTCCAGTGCTGGAGGGGCTCGGACCATGACCCAGCGCGTTTCACCTTTCTCTTGGATGTGGCCAATTTGATTCCTCTGGTTTCCTCTGACATACCAGGGCGGGGCAGGGGAAATTGGCGGGGACACATCACCACCATCCCAGTGTGCTCTGGGAAACCGCTACTGGCAATTTCAGCCACTTGGCACAAGCTGCCCTGGAGATCAGTGTCCAGTGCTATTGTAGGCAGCAATGGGGTGGGAGTGGCCTCAATTCTCCCAGATCATTGGAGGACAAGAATTTTGACAGGAAGGGGGCATGGTCAGAGGGAGATGAGGGGGTCTCGGAGACCCCTCCAGGAAGGGGCGGGGTTTGCGCCCTGCAGGTTGCCAGGTTTCCCAGCTTGCAGAGCAACAGTTCCAGCTTGTTGCAGAGCTCTGCTCTTCACGAGCATTTGGGAAGTTGCTCTCTACCCCCCAAACCCCTGCCCAGGACCCTGCTGTGCTGCAGAGCCTCTGGACTCGGGGGGCCTCGGACCCGCGGCTCAGTGGGTGGGGAACAGGCATCACTTCCTAGTTGAGAAATCACTTCCAGCTATTCACCCTGCCCTCCAGCCCCTCCTCCCATACCCCTGCTCCCATGAGGGTTCCAGCCCCCATCCTGGGAGAACACCTCCCCTTCCCAGACACCCTTGATTCCAAGTTGCTGCTCTTCTGCCCCTTAGTGTGGCTCCCAGTCCTACCAGCAGTCTCACCAAGACTGGCGCCTCTGCTTTCTCGCCAGGGCAACCCAAATTGCCATGGTGCCTTAGGATACCCTGCATGTCAGAGACTAACACTCCTGTCCAGCTCACTGCAGTCCACCCAACTCAGCCCTCTTCACCTTTCCCTGGCAGACCTGTGCTTCTGGGAAAGTCCAGGTCCTCCTCTCTTCTTCCTGCCCGCCAGTCGGCAAAGGGCTGTGCTGGCCTGCACTCCTGTGTACTCAGGTGCCTTTTCCCAGCTTTTGCTCCATTCTCACTGCTGAGGTGTTCCTTTAACCCAGCCCTGCCTTTAATCTGGTCCAAAGCTCTCCACCTTCACACTGTCCACTCCTGTAGCTTCTAGTCTTTCCAAAAACTCAGCCTCCTCTTCTGATGCCCCATAATTGATTTCCACCACTCCTCTCAATTAGATCTCATTGAGAGACTTAGTCTTTGTTCATTGATGAATCACCTGCTCTGAGCCCAGCACCTGGGATACAGGTGCCAACCCGCTCCTTCCCTCCAGGAGCCACAGCCTAAGGAGCAAACAGATGCTAGGAGCCTGGTTTGGAAATGGGGAACCCAGACTTTAGCTGTTCAAAGAGGCCTCCCCAGAAGAGGTGAGGCTGGAGGCAAGGTCCAATGAATAAGTGGCAGTAAGCACTGATGGCAGGGTGAGAAACCACAGTTAGTAAAAAGCATCAGTTGGATGGTGTTTTCTCCCAGGGAAACTCAGCATCCACTAACTTTGATCTCCCTGTGGCATGGGACTCCAGATAATGCCTTGCTTATTCAAGATAATTCATTCCCTTTTTAAAAGAAGGCTACATGGGGCTGGGAATTGTAGGTCAGTGGTAGAGCATTTGCCTAGCATGCATGAATCCCTGGATTTCATCCCCAACACCACAGAAAAAATCAACTCTTTTACTCTTTTTAAATGATTTTTCACATGCAGGTCTCGCTGTGTTGCCCAGGCTGGTTCCAAGTCCTTGGTTTAAGTAATCCTCCTGCCTCAGGTTCCCAAGCACTGCATTACCATGCATGGCTAAAAGAAGACTTTTTTGAGCACTTACTTCATCCCAACAGCTTACTCTAATGTATCTCCCAAGTCCTTCTAGTAACTTTTGAAGCATGCACTTTATTTTCCCCATTTTAGAACTGAGGTCTCTGTGTGCCAGAGATTGTCTCACAGTCAGAAAGCAGCAGAGCTTGCGAGTTTGAACTGCAGCTGCCTCTGATAGCCTGACTCTTCAAACAGGACTCTGAGTTTTGTCCTCCTTGCAGGTTCCTCAGCTTCATCTCCTGCCTCTGTTTCTTTGCCTGGTCACTTGGTCTCTCTGCC
>PVKS010045350.1:0-13843 GCA_004027875.1 Aplodontia rufa
CTGGGAATTTAAGATTGTCAGCAGGCTCTGACACAGCTGCTCTTGCTGTGGGTTCCAAGCCTTCACAACCCCCATAATGAAGCCTGAGCATGATCATTTTCTTTCTCTTTTCTCCTCACTGACACAATCAGTCACCTAAGCTAGGGGTTGGCAATTTGGTCAGACTCTTTTGCACACTCCACTCTGGTGGGTGAGGGCAGGGGCTGCATTCCAGCTGAGGGCACTGAACATGGTGGATGCCCAGGAAGGAGCTGGGTGTATAGCTGGGGCATGTGAGACAGGCCTTGATGGGCTTAGACAACTGGACACCAGGGCTGCCGCTGTGTAGGGTGGCTTGGGGCAGGGAGCTCCAGCTCTGATGCCAGTGAGCAGCAGATGTGTGCTTGGTGTGGTGCGGGTGGTCTGAACCTAGTGATGCGGGATCCTTGCTCTTGTGGCTCAGGGACCTCATTGTGGAGGTAGGGATAAAGACAGCTGGCTATTGTGGGAGTAGAAAGAAGGCTGAGTCAGAAGGCTTCCTGGAGGCTCTGACAGGGCGTAGAGATATCCTGCAGTTGTGCCTATGGTCCAGAGATGGGGTGCTTCGAGGCTGCATGGGTAACATGTTCTAAAGTGATAAGGATTCAATGGGACTAGGTGGGGGGAGCATTTAGCACTGATGGAGGACTCTGACCCAGCAAACACATTGAATCCTTCAAATGTTCCTGAAGTACTTGTGAACCTTTGCCTGAGAAACTCCACATTTTAAAAGCAGATCATGACCAAAATAGAAACTAATTGGCTCAGGAGGCTGAAGCAGGAGGATGGCAAGTTCAAAGCCAGGTCCATGTAGTTCTATGTCTGTCCACATAGGTCAATGTAGGTCCATGTATATCCACTTTTGTCCACGGAGGTCCATGCCTCTTCATGTAGGTCCATGTCTGTCCATGTAGGTCCACATCAGTTCATACTCATCCATGTATTTCCATATAGGTCCATGAAGGTCCAAAAAGGTCCACATAGGTCCACGAAGGTACATGTCTGTCCAAGTCTACCCACGTTGGTCCATGTAGGTCCACATCGATCCATATAAATTTTCATCTGTCCACCTAGGTCAATGTAGGTTCTCATCTGTCCATGTAGGTCCACGTCGGTTTATGCCTGTCCATGTAGCTAAGCGTACATCCATGAAAGTCCATGTACATCCACGTTGGTACATGTCAGGCTTGTAGGTTCACTTATGTATACATAGGTCCACATCTGTCCATGTAGGTCCACATAGATCTTCGTAGGTTCAGGTCTGTCCACGTAGGCACATGAAGGTTTATGTCTGTCCTCATTTGTGCACGAAGATTCATGTATGTCCACGTAGGTTCATGTCTGTCCATGTATGTCCTCGTAAGTTCAAGTAGGCCCACATCTGTCCATATTTGTCCACATCTGTCCACGTTTGTACACATTTATTCATGTTTGTCAACATAAGTCCACATAGGTCGACATTTGCCTACATAGTTCCACGTTGTAATCGTAGGTGCAAGTTGATGTATGTTGGTCCATGTCGGTCCATGTAGGTCCGCTTTGGACCAGGTTGTTCTACGTACGTCCACGTAGCTCCACATATGTTCCCGTCTGTCCACGTAGGTCCACAACGGTTTCCCTCTTTCCACGAACCTCCATGAAGCACGGAGGTCCATGCAAATCCTTGTAGGTCCACGTACCTTCATATCTGTCAATTTAGGTCCATGAAGGTTCACGTCTGTCCACATAGATTCACGTCTGTCCACATCAGTACATGTACGGCCATGTAGGTCCACGTAGGTTCCAGTCTGTCCACATAGGTCCACGTAGTTTTACATTTGTCCATGTAAGTTCACATTGGTCCATGTCTGTCCATGTACATCCACGTGAGTCCACATCAATCCATTTAGGTCCACATAGGTCCACATCTGTCCGTGTAGTTCCTTGTATGGACACGTCTGCACACGTATGTTCAAGTTGTCCATGTAGGTTCATGTATGTTCACATATGTCCATGTACCCATGAGGGTCCTCGTCTGCCGGAGTAGGTCCATGTATGTCCATGTCTATCCAAGTAGGTCAACATATGTCCATGTCTGCCACAGGGGTCAACACCTGTTCACGTATGTTCATGTCTGTCCACATAGGTCCATGTCACTGATCATCCATGTGTGTCCAGTGATGTCCGTGTAGATGCACATAGGTCCACGTAGGTCCACGAAAGTCCACATAGGTCCACGTAGGTTGATGAGGTCCATATTTGTCCATGAACGCACACGTAATTCCATATCTGTTCATGTCTGTTCACGTAAGTCCACGTGGATCCACGTCTGTCCACATCTGTCCACATAGGTCCACATCTGTTCATGTCTGTACATGTAGGTCCACGTAGGTCCACGTTGGTCCATTGGTTTTCATCTGTCCACCTAGTTCCATGTAGATTCACATCTGTCCACATAGATCCACCTCAGTGTATGCCTGTCCAGGTCCATGCCTGTCCAGTTAGCACGGTGCAGAATTGGGCCTTGTGAGATGGGCAGTGATGGGCTTGGATACCTGGACACCAGGGCTGCAGCAGTGTTGATGCTGGCATGGGGCAGTGGGCTCCAGCTCTGATGCCAGTGAGCAGCAGATGTGTGTTTGGTGTGGTGCGGGGGTTCTGAGACTTGTGATGCGGGATCCCTGCTCTTGTGGCTCAGGGGCCTCATTGTGGAGGTAGGGATAAGGACAGCTGGCTGATGTGGGAGTAGAAGGAAGGCTGAGTTGGAAGGCTTCCTGAAGTGTTTGACAGGGAGCGGGGGCTCTCCTGCAGCTGTTCCTACGGTCCAGAGATGGGATGCTTTGGGGCACATGGGTATCCTGCTCTAAAGGGACACGGATTGAATTACACTAGGTGGGGGAAGCATTTATCACTGATGGAGGACTCTGCCCCCACCGAACAGATTAAATCCTTCAAGTGCTCCTGAAGTTCTTGTGAACATTTGTCCAAGAAATTCCAAATTTGAAAAGCAGATCATGACCAAAATAGAAACTAATTGGCTGAGGAGGCTGATGCAGAAGGAAGGCAAGTTGAAAGCCACATCCACATCAGTCCATATCTATTTACATAGGACCACGTAGTTCCATGTACTTGCATGTGTGCCACGTAGGTCAACATTGGGGCACGTCTGTCCATGTAAATCCACATGAGTCCATGTCTGTCCACGTAAGTCCATGCACATTCATTTCTGTCCATGTAGGTCCACGTCTGCATATGTAGTTCCATGTAGGTCCAAGTCTTCCCCCATATGTTCAAGTATGTCCAGGTAGGTACACGTATGCCCACGTCTGTACATGTTAATGCTGGGGCTTGGATTGTTGTGTTGTGGTGGTGTTAGGATGGGAGGGAATGGGACCTAACTGTATGCTCCTCAAAATGGAATAAGGCCATAGACTACCCATTATCCCAAGGAGCATGGTGCACTCAGCTTCCTTAGGGTTTTTGGAAATCTAGATGACCAAAAGTAGTGGTGGATAGAAGACCGCAAATCTTCATAGCAGGCTGGTCTTCCCTTAAGTAAAGCAGTCTTGTAATTTTCCGTTCGGTTTCCCACCAGGAAACCAGTGTCACATGCAAATGGAGTAATTGAGGAAACTTTCATAGACTATTTAGAAAGATGTATACAGGGACTGGAGTGGTGTCTCAGGGGTTATGGTACTTACCTGGCATGCATGAAGATGTGGGTTCAAATCCCAGCTCCATGTACACGATGACGTGTCAGAGCAACGAAAACCACATGAAAAACTAAATAAAATGGATTCTTTCTTTCTCTTACTGTCGCTTTCTCTTTAAAAAAAGAAAGAAAAATTAAAGGTAGAAGAGGTATTGAGGAAAATTTCATAGGCTATTTAGAAATGCCTGAACAGGAGATGGAGCAACAACACAGCTGTTATAGTGGCATGCACAAGGACCCGGATTTTGGGGAAGCTCTTAGCATTTTTTGGCATGTCCTAGGGATGTAGCTGGCATGTTCGAAGCATATTGTACTCACCATGTTCTCAGCATACTGTTGGCATGTTCTAAGCTGGTTGTTGGCATTTCCAGGGATGTGGTGGGCATACTCTAAGACTCTCCTTGGCATGTTCTTAGCATATTATTGGAATGTTATTTGCATGTACTAGGCATGCTGTGGCCATTTTCTATGCATGTTCTAGGTATCCTCTTAGCATGTTTTGGGCATGTTTTACATGTTCTTGGATTCTGGATTAATAGTCCAAGTGTTTTCTCGTGTTGTTTCTAGCATGTTGTGGCATATCCTTGGCATATCTCCATGGCATTTCTCTGATTACTAGTGATTTACAACATTTTCTCTTGTGTTCATTGGCCTACTCAATATCCCCTGATGAGAATTTTCTGTTTAGCTCTCTGACCCATTTGTTGATTGCGTTATTCGTGTTTTTGTTATTGAGATTTTGAGTTCTACATAAATTTTGGATATTAGTCCCCTGTCAGAGGGATCACAGACCATGATTCTCTCCCATTCTGTAGGTTGTATTGTGACTGTTTTGACTATTTCCTTGAGTGTACAGAAACTTTGTAGTTTAATGGCATCCCACTCATTGATTTTAGATTGAAATTCTTTCACTTTAGGATCCTTGTTAGGAAGTCATTACCAACTCCCATATGCTAGAATGTTGGTCCTAATTTTTCTGTCCAATAGGTCCACATATAATCATGTCTGTCCACATCAATTGAATTTGCTCCATGGAGGGCAACGTCTATCCACATAAGCACATGTACATCTTCGTTTTTCCACGTAGGTCCGCATCTCCCATAGTGTGTCCACATGGGGTATTTATTGTCCATGTAGATCCACAAAGCTCCTTGTCTGTCCACATTGGACCATGTAAGACCACGTAGTTCCACCTCTGAGAAGGTGCATTCACATAGGTCTACGTCTCCTCAGGTAGGTCCACATATATTCATGTAGGTCCACATCATTTCAGGGCTGGGACACATAAGGTGCGCACTGAGTAGTTTGGACATCAGGGCTGCAGCATTGTTGATGCTGACATGGGTCCATGGGCTCTGGCTCTGAGGCCAATAGCAGGACCTACATGCTAGTTGTGGCTCAGGTCTGTCTACGACATTTCATGACTGTCGACGTTGGTGAACGGCGGACCAAGAATGTCCATATAGGTCCGCAAAGGGCACCATGCCTCTTGCTGTGTGGCCTTGTTCTAGGTATCTCGGTTCCTATGGACTCAGTATCCCTGGACTCGGTGTCCATGTCCTCGGACCCCATGGCCTGGGTCCACATGGCCTTAGTCCACGTGGCCTCGGACCCCGTGGCCTCGTTCCCCGTGGCTTCGGTGTCTGTGCCTTCGGTCCCTGTAGCCTCGTTGTCAGAGACATCGATGTCTGTACCCTAGGTCCCCGTGGCCTCGGTTCCCGTGTCATCGGTCTCCGTGGCCTCAGTGTGCGTGGCCTCGTTGTCTGTGACCACTGTCCACATGGCTCGGTGTCTGTGGCCTCGGTCCATGTGGCCTCGTTCCCCTTTGCCTCGGGCTCAGTAGAGTCCGTTTCCGTGGCATCCGCGTTCATATCCTTGGTCTCCATGGATTCGCTATCCGTAGACTCGGTCTCTGTGGATTCGCTGTCTGTAGATTCGGTCTCCGTCATCTCGGTCTCTGTGACCTCGGTCTGCATTCTGCAGTCTCTTTGGTTGACTTTTCCTGACCTCCATGACTGTGGCCTCAGTTTCGATGGCCTTCATGAACTTGGCTTCAGTCTTTGTGGCTTCTGTGTCCATGGTCCTGCTCCCAATATTCTCCTTCTAAGTAGACGCCATGTCCTTGGCATCTGTCTCAGTGTCCTCTGTATATGTGGCATCCGCATTCTTTGACTCGGTCTCCAGATGCCCATGTTCGTACTCTCGTTCTCTTTGTCCTTAGTCTCTGTGGACATCTCTCATGGTCACCATGTCCTTGGGTGTCGGTCTAGTTCTGCGGGCGGTCACTTGTCTGTGTGGTCGTGCGGGATGCTTTCTTCATGGGAGGGTGAATATCAGTCTTTTTTGGTGGACGGGCATTAGTGTAGTTTCACGTCATTTCACATTGGTTTAGGTAAGATCATGTACGATTACGTTTATGTATACCTTAGAATGCAATTGTCTGCATGAGCAACTGTATATGTGGGCAACTATCTACGTGGGCGAGTGGGCGTCATTCTAGGTGAGCGTTCGGTTTTCTGTCTATGCATTTGGGTGGGCATCTGTCTACGTAGTTGTGCAGGCATCTATTTAGGTTCAGTTCTCTGCAAGTTGTTTCACGTACATACGCGTCTGTACACGTAGGTCCACGTAGGCCCTCATCATTCCACTGAGTTGCACATAGTTCATGTCTGTCCACAAAAGACAACGTCCATTCCACTCTGTCCACATAGATGCACATCTGTCCAGGTTGGTCCACATTTGACCTCATATGTTCATGTAGGTCCACTTAGATATCTGTAAGTCCACCTCTATCCAAGTCCATCCAGGTAGGACCTCATCCCACCACATAGGTACACTTAGGTCCACGTTACTCCACGTGTGTTCACATTCTTCCACATCGGTCCACATCTGCCCACGTACATGCACATAGGACCGCATCTGTCTGCGTCAGTCCACGTAGGTCCGTGTAAGAGATTAAAATCTCTTAACAACAGAAAATACAGGTAACTTTCTCGATAAAGGACATCTGTAAACAACATATAGCATAATGCTTCTGAATATTGAACATTCCATGTAGATCAGGACAAAATTGCCCAGTATTGTCTCATCTACCGAACATTGTAGTAGATGTTTTACTCCTTGCAACGGGTCAAGGAAAAGGTTTGAGGAAGTATGTGAAGTGGAAATTGTTACTGACTATAGATGATATTTTTTAAAAAGAAAATTTTCTTTTCTTTTTTCAAAAGAGAGGGTCAGTGAGAGATTGAGAAAGAATATTATTAAGATTTTCATATGCCCTGTGTTGCTCCAAGTCTTCAGCATGTCCATGGTGCTGGGGTTTGAACTTGAGTACCGGAGGATGCAGGGAAGGCAACACAAATGCAGAGCGACCTCTCCTGCCCATAGATCATAATATTAAAAGTAATAAATTTATAAGCTGATTGCTGGGACCATATTTTGAAAGATAATTGTAGGTCCTTTAGTAGTGTCTCAGCAGGTGAATCAGTTGCCTGGCACATTTAAGTACCCAGGTTCGTACTCCAGCATCACATTAACGACAAAATATCGGAGATTCAAAAATCAGATGAATGAATAAAACTTGATTCCCTTTCACTCTCTCCCACTCTTACAAAATGTAAAAATCAAGTATACTTCTATATAACCTCAGAAAGTCTCCTTCAAAAGAGATCAATATGATACTGATATTGAAAATATGACCTCAAGGAATAACAATGATAAAGGCTATATAAAATTAATATGGGGATAAATTTTGTTTTCTGTTTACATCTGTCTACTTTTATTTAACTTCACGTAGGCTTACGTATACATCTGCGTACATGGGCATCTGTCTATGTAGGAGTCTACGTAGGTACGCGGGCTGGCGTCTGTCTAGGAATTTGGGCCTTTTTCTGACTATGTGTGTGCGTGCGCATCTGTCAAGGTGTAGTACTGGCATCTGTGTAGTTCCACATTTGTCTACATAGTTTCACGAAGGTACCCGGCTGTACATAGAGGTCCACGTAGGCCCTCATCTTACCACCGAGGTCCACATGAATTCATCTCTGTCCATGAAGGTTCACGTTGGTTCATATTGGTTCAAGTCTGTCCACATTGGCCCACGTAGGTCAACGTCGGTCCACGTCTGACTTGTAGATCCTTGTAGATTCACATCTGTCCATCAAGTTCCACATAGGTTCACATCGCTCCGCATAGGTCCACGAATGTTCACGTACCATCACATTGGTCCAGATAAGTCCACGTAAGTTTCACATCGGTCTATGTAGATCTACTTACGTTCATGTCATTCCATGTCCTTTTATGTAGGAACACTGCATTCCGTGTCTGTCCACATCTGTCCAGGTAGGTCCACGTAGATCCACGTCTGTCAACCTATGTACACATAGTTCCATGTCGGTCCATGTAAGTCATCGTAGGTCCGCATCCCTCAATTGAGGCTCATGTACCTCATTGTAGGGGCCACCTGTTTCCACATAGGTCCAAGTAGGTTCATGTCTGTCCACATTGATTCGATTTGCTCCATGGAGAGTCACGTCTGTCCACGTAAGCACATGTACATCTTCGATATTCCACGTAGGTAAGCATGTGTAATCGTGTGTCCACGTAGGGCCTTTTCTGTCCATGTTTGTCCACAAAGCTCCTCGTCTGTCCACGTGGGTTCATGTAAGACCACGTAGTTCCACACCTGAGAAGATGCACCCACATAGGTCTACGTCTCCTCAGATAGGTCCACATATATTCATGTAGGTCCACATCATTCAGGAGCTAGGACACATAAGGTGCGCACTGCATATTTTGGACATCAGGGCTGCAGCATTGTTGAGGCTGACATGGGTCCGTGGCTCCGGTTCTGAGGTCATAGCAGGAGCTGCAATGTAGTTTGGCTCAGACGTCTCTATTGCATTTCATGACTGCCCACGTTGGTGATCGGAGGACAAAGAATGTCCATGTAGATCCGCAAAGGGCACCATTTCTTGGACTGTACTGGCCTTGGTATAGTTTTCTTGGTCCACTTTGTCAAGGTTTTCGTGGCCTCAGTGTCCGTTGACTCGGTCCACGTGGACTCATTCTCCAGGGCCTCGGTCCACATGGACTCGGCATCGTGGCCTCACTCCATTTGGCTTTCAATCAATGGGTACTCTGTTTTCGATAACTCGGGATCTGTGGCCTCCTTTTCCATGGCCTCCACATCCATGGAATCGGTCTCCATGGATTCCCTGTCCTTATACTCTGTCTCTGTAGATTGACTGTCTTTAGATTCGGTGTACGTCACGTTGATCTCAGTAACCTTTGTCTGCATTCCTCAGTCTCCTTGGTTGATATTGTCCTGACCGCCATGACTGTGGCCTCAGTGTCCATGGCCTCCATGTGTGTGACCTCAGTTTTGGTGCCCTTTTGTCCGTGGCCCTGTTCCCAGTACTCTCCGTCTTTGAAGACGCTGTGTCCTTGGCATCTGTCTCAGTGGCCTGCGTACTTATCGAATCCATTTCGTAGATATGGTCTCCTTACCCATCGTTCGTGGTCTCATTCTCTTTGTCCTTAGTCTCTGTGGACTTCTCTCATGATCACATGTCCTTGGGGTTCTGTCTAGTAATGCGGGCAGTCACTTGTCTGCATGGCCGAGTGTGATGTTTCTTCATAGGCGGTTGAAATTCAGTCTTTTTGATGGACAAGCATTAGTGTAGGTTCACTACTTTTCACATCGGTTTATGTAACATCACTTACGTATACATTTATGTACCTTAGAATGCATTTGTCTACATGGGTAACCGAATATGTGGGCAACTCTCTACATGGGCGAGCGGGCCTCTACTAGGTGAGCATTCGGTTTTCTGTCTATGCGTTTGTGTGGGCATCTGTCTACATAGGTGGGCAGGCATCTCTTTAGGTTCAGCTCTCTCGAAGTCATTTCACGTAGATATGTGTCTGTACATGTAGGTCCACGTAGGCCCTCATCATTACACTGAGTTGCACATAGTTCATGTCTGTCCACAAAAGTCCACGTCCGTTCCAGTCTGTCCATGTAGGCACACATCTATCCACGTTGGTCCACATCTGTCCTCGTATGTTCATGTAGGTCCACTTAGATATCTGTAAGTCCACCTCTATAGAAGTCCATCCAGGTAGGACAACATCTCACCACTTAAGTACACTTATGTCCACGTTTGTCCACGTATGTTCAGCTTCTTCAACATCAGTCCACGTCTGCCCACGTTCGTGTACGTAGGACCGCATTTGTCTGCGTCGGTCCACGTAGGTCCATGTAAGAGATTAAAATCTCTTAACAAGAGAAAATACAGGTAACTTTCTCAATAAAGGACATCTGTAAACAACATACAGCAAAATGCTTCTGAATGTTAAACATTCCATCTAGATCAGGACAAAATTGCCCAGTATTATCTCATCTACTGAACATTGTAGTAGATGTCTTACTGATTGCAATGTGTCAAGGAAAAGGTTTGAGGAAGTATGTGAAGTGGAAATTCATACTGACAATAGATGATATATTTTAAAAAGAAAATGTTCTTTTCTTTTTCCAAAAGAGAGGGTCAGTGAGAGATTGAGAAAGAATTTTATTAAGATTTTCATGTGCACTGTGTTGCTCTGAGTCTTCAGCATGTCCATGGTGCTGGGGTTTGAACTTGAATACCAGAAGATGAAGGGCATGCACCACAAATGCTGAGTGACCTTTCCTGCCCCTAGATGATTATATTAAAAGGAAAAAAATTATAAGCTGTTTGCTAGGACCATAATTTTGAAAGATAATTGTAGGTCCTTTAGAATTGTCTCAGTAGGTGGAGCAAGGGCCTGGCATATTCAAGGACCCAGGTTCGTACACCAGCACCACATACACAACAAAGTATCGGAGACACAAAAATCAGATGAATGAATAAAACTTGATTCCCTTTCACACTCTCATCTCTTAGAAAATGTAAAAAATCAAGTATACACTTATATAAACTGGGAAAGTCTCCTTCAAAAGAGGTCACTATGATACTGATATTGAAAATATGACCACAAGGAATAACAGTGATATAGGCTATTTTAAATTTCTATGGGGAAAAATTTCATTTCTGTTAATGTCTGTCTGTGTTTATTTACTTTCATGTAGGCCTACTTATACTTCTATGTACATGGGCATATGTCTATGTAGGAGTCTATGTAGGCACGTGGGCCAGCATCTGTCTAGGATTTTGGGCGGTTTTCTGAGTATGTGTGTGGGTGCACATTTGTCTTGGTGTGGTTCGGGCTTCTGTGTAGGTCCACATCTGTCTACATAGTTTCACAAAGGTACCCGTCTGTACACAAAGGTCCACGTAGGCCCTCATCTTACCACCGAGGTCCACATGAATTCATCTCTGTTCACGAAGTCCACTTCGGTTCACATCTGTTCACGTCTGTCCACGTTGGAACACGAAGGTCAACCACGGTCCACGTTTCACTTGAAGATCCTCGTAGGTTCACATCTGTGCATCTAGGTCCACATAGGTTCACATCGCTCCGCATAGGTCCAGGAATGTTCACATATGGTTACGTCGGTCCAGATATGTCCACATAAGTTTCAAATCGGTCTATGTAGATCTACTTATGTTCATTTCATTCCATGTCCTTTTACGTAGGAACACTGCGTTCCGTGTCTGTGCACATCTCTACACTTAGGTCTATGTACATCCATGTCTGTCAATGTAGGTACACATAGGTCCATGTAGGTCATCCTAGGTCCACTTCTCTCAATGGAGGTAGACATACCTCATTGTAGGGCCACCTGTTTCCACATAGGTCTAAGTAGGTTCATGTCTGTCCACATTGATTCGATTCGCTCCATGGAAAGACACATCTGTCACGAAAGCACATGTTCATCTTCATCTTCGATATTCCACGTAGGTACGCCTGTGTCATCATGTGTCCAGATAGGGCCTTTTCTGTCCATGTTGGTCCACAAAGCTCCTCTTCTGTCCACGTTGGTCCATGTAAGTCCACGTAGTTCCACCTCTGAGAAGGTGCACCCACATAGGTCTACGTCTCCTCAGGTAGGTCCACATATATTCATGTAGGTCCACATCATTCATGACTGGGACACATAAGGTGCGCACTGATTATTTTGGACATCAGGGCTGCAGCATTGTTGAGGCTGACATGGGTCCGTGGGCCCCAGTCTTGAGGTCATAGCAGGAGCTGCATGCTAGTAGTGGCTCAGGCCTGTCTATATCATTTCATGACTGCCCACGTTGGTGATCGGCGGACAAAGAATGTCCATGTAGATCCGCAAAGGGCACCATGCCTCGGACTGTAATGGCCTTCGACTAGTTGTCTCGGTCCTCTTTGTCAAGTTTTCCATGGCCTCAGTGTCCTTGGCCTCGGTCCACGTGGACTCATTGTCCGGGGCCTCGGTCCACGTGGCCTTGGTCCACGTGGCCTCGACGTCCGTGGCCTCACTCCATGTGGCTTTTGGTCAATGTGGCTTCTGTTTCCGTGCTCTCAAGTTCTGTGACTTCTATTTCTGTGGCCTCTGTGTCTGTGGAATCGATCTCCATGGATTCCCTGTCCATATAGTCGGTGTCTTTTGATTCACTGTCTGTAGATTCTGTCTCAGTCACGTCGGTCTCCATAACCTCAGTCTGCCTTCCTCAGTGTATTTGGTTGACATTGCCCCGACCTCCATGACTGTGGCCTCAGTGTCCATGGCCTCAATGTGTGTGGCCTCAGTCTCCGTGTTCTTTTGTCCATGGCCCTGTTTCCAGTACTCTCCATCTAAGAAGATGCTGTGTCCTTGACATTTGTTCACTGACGGCGTAGCTGTGGAAACCGTTTCATGGACTCGGTTTCCTGACAACCATGTTCGTGATCTCATTCTATTTGTCCTTAGTCTCTGTAGACTTCTCTCATGGTCAACATGTCATTGGGTGTCTGTCAGTTCTGTGGGCGGTCACCTGTCTGAGTGGTCAAGCGGGATGCTTTCTTCGTGGGTGGGTGAATATCAGTCTTTGTTGGTGGACGGAATTAGTGCAGGTTCACCATTTTCACGTCGGTTTATGTAAGATCTTGTATGTATACGTATATATATATATATACCTTAGAATGCATTTGTCTGCATGGGTAACGTTAAATGTGTGCAACTGTCTACGTGGGCGAGCAGGCGTCTTTCTAGGTGAGCGTTCGGTTTTCTGACTATGCGTTTGGTTAGGATTTTTCTACGTAGGTGGGCAGCATCTCTTTAGTTTCAGCTCTCCCCACGTTGTTTCACATCAATTCGAGTCTGTACACGTAGGTCTACGTAGGCCCTCATCATTTCACTGAGTTGCACATAGTTTATGTCTGTCCATGAATGTCCACGTCAGTTCCAGCCTGTTAACCTAGGCGGACATCTTTCCATGTTGGTAAACATCTGTCCTCCTTTGTTCATGTAGGTCCACTTAGATATCTGTAAGACTTCCTTTATCCATGTCCATCCAGGTAGGACCACATCTTGTCTCATAGGTACACTTAGGTCCGCGTTTGACCACGTATGTTCAGGCTTTTCCACATCGGTCCACGTCTGCCCACGTACGTACACGTAGTACCGCATCTGTCTTTGTCGGTCCACATAGGTCCATGTAAGAGATTAAAATCTCTTAACAACAGAAAATACAGGTAACTTTCTCGATAAAGGACATCTGTAAACAACATACAGCAAAATGCTTCTGAATGTGAAGCTTTCCATCTAGATCAGGAAGGAATTGCCCAGTATTGTCTCCTCTACTGAGCAGTATAGTACATGTTTTACTCATTGCAACCTGTCAAGGAAAAGGTTTGAGTAAGTATATGAAGTGCAAATTGTTACTGACTATAGATGATATATTTTAAAAAGAAAATTTTCTTTCCTTTTTTCAAATGAGAGGGTCAGTGAGATATTGAGAAAGAATTTTATTAAGATTTGCATGTGCCCTGTGTTGCAACGAGTCTTCAGCATGTCCATGGTGCTGGGGTTTGAACTTGAGTACCGGAGGATGCAGGGCATGCACCACAAATGCTGAGCGACTGCTCCTGCCCCTAGATGATTATATTAAAAGCAATAAATTTATAAGCAGATTGCTGGGACCATGATTTTAAAAGATATTTTTAGGTACTTAAGAAGTGTCTCAGCAGGTGGAGCAG
>PVKS010045351.1:0-13844 GCA_004027875.1 Aplodontia rufa
CTTAGTACACGTCTTAATGTTCCGTATGACAAAATGAAAATGAGCATAGAGAATTTTTTCCGTTTTGTGAAATATGATGAATGTCTCTAGGAAAAGCACTTTTTTGGTTGAGTTATAAACCAAAACAGCTGTTTCCCCCACCAACAGAGTCTCACTTTTACTTGTAGAATGAGTGGCAGCGGTTACTGAGACTGGCATGTTTTATCAAATCTCAAAATTATCTGAAAAATCCTTGAGATATTTTTTTGAAAATGAATGAGGTGAACTAGACACTTCATGTAAAACAACTGACCATATTTTTTTTTTAACCAACAATAAAATTAGAGCCTTTAAAAAAGAGAGAATCTTAGAGAGCTGTGATCTTGCAGATTCCCAATCATTGTTTTTCTGCTGAGACTGGTAGTGGTTTTGGATCTTGTAGAGTGAAATGAGTCTCAAAACTCAGAAAACGAAGAGCTTTCAGTGGCTGGTGCATGGTGTCACACAGTCGTCAGTGGGCAAAAGATCCACTCGCGGTTTCAGATAGACCGGTGGAGCATGTGAGTTCAGAAGCTCCTTAGAAATGGTTTCAGGCTCCACGTGGCAACCACCTTCAAGAAACTGCCTTGTCAAGTTTTGGTATACTATCAAGAAAAGAATATCCAGTTATCTTACAAGATAACTAAAGTATTCCTCTCTGTTCCACCCTACATGAGGCTGAATTCTCATCACATATTTCAACCAAAAAGTACCCTGAAAGCCTGAACGCACAGTGTGCTTTCCTAACGGGAGGCTCTGGGGTCAGTCCCCTTTAATGGGGAAAATTAAACACTAAGTATAGGAACAGGTAGGAGAATCCAGCTGCTGTGTATTAAAGAAATTTGTAAGAATGTAAAACATTCTCCTCAATAAATTTTTTTGTTTGAGATATTATTTTTCATAAAAACATTTTAATACATAAATTCACTTTAAATTAATTGAAAAATGTTTTAAATGTCTGTTTGAATTTCTGATACGGTAAATAGCAACAGATAAAGACCACGTCAGTCTGAGTTCTTTGGGGACTTCAATAATTTGGAACATAGAGGAAGAATGCAGAATCCTGAGACCAAAACATTTACAGACTGCTGCTTGGACTTTAATTCCAGCACTGTCACAATGGAGCACCCTAGCCAAGGTTTCTTGATTTGAAGCTTCTAGTTCTTAGAAAGGAATTTGTACTTCCTTTATGGAATTGAGAAACTTTATATTCTTTAAAATGAGCTATCTTTACAGATACTCCTTTAACTCTTTGTCTTCCTTGATCATAGATGATACTAAACACTTAAAAATAAGTCAAGTACTTTGCATATGGGTTACCATCTTCATTTCCACCAAATTGGCCATAAACTTCAATAAAGAGTAAAAATAGTGGATTTACATCTTACTTAATTCTCTCCCATTTTAAATGGAGTATATCATTAGCACTGAAAGTCTTGAAGCTGACAGTAGAGGAACAGTTGAGAGGATGCCTCGCCCGTAAACTCGTCCCCATCTTTCGTGGCTGTCCTGTTGGCTGGGTAGCACACTCGTTTGTGCTCTGCAGGTCCACTAGCTCCTCTCTCTCTAACATTCAGCCTTTTAGCTCCCATCAGTATGCCGTAGACCTTACTATTGTTAGACGCTTTGCTTCGTCTTTATTAGTGCTTTGTCTTTTCTCTTCTGGTATTTGAAATGTCAGAGGGAACAAGATGCATGCAAATTCTTTCATAAAGTCACAGACAACAGACACCCTGATCAGCTAGAACACATTTTTGTGCTGTTCGTTCCAGAAGAATTGGTTAACAAATTGTAGGAGGAGCAAAGCAGTTTTCTTAGTTCAGAAGCAGTGGGGTTATAATCTTTGTGCATGAGAAACCATATGACTCTAAAATGATTCTCTTTGACTTTTAAAGCAGTAGTGTTAGAATATAACACTTAAATGGTGGATATTGTCCCATGGGAAGGATAGTTCTTAAAGCCTTGCAATTTTATTTACCCTGAAAGCATGTTAGATCGTAGTACTTAACTGGCCTAGTCTCACATTCTTAAACAAGAAAAATATTAATCTGTTATACAGCATTGCTTAATCCAGGAAAGTAGATATATTTAAAGCTAATAATGTTTGGAAATCTAATGAGGTTTTGGGTTTAATAATGTCTCAGATTAAAATATTTACAAAACATGAGCCACGTAAGAATTCCAAGCCTTCCCACCCCAAGAAAAGAGAGGCTCTCTGGGCGAGGACTTTTTCATCTGAGTATAAATTACTGTCACCACATGGACACATGTGGGGGTGTTAATGGCCCTTTAGTTAATTTGTAGGACTACTGCTTTGTATTACTTTTAAGTGTGGTCTTTTCAGAGAAAAGTTAAATGTGTCCTTCTCAAACAGCTTGGAATTGTAGCTGCTTAAATAATGGCTATTTTATTCTGAGCCTCAGCTGAGAACATAATACTCAGTCTGTGTGTTTCACCTTTGGTATTTGTGCCTGAAGAGCTGCCTTCTGTGGAATGCTGGCTGTTGAGGACGGCGTGGATCCTACATGTTAACTGCAGATGTGCAGGAACTTCTTCATGGATACGTTGTTTGTGATTTTTCCTTTCCCTTCCCCTTGGTTACAGAGAGGTACAGAAAGCTGTCAACACTGCCCAGGGGCTGTTTCAGAGATGGACGGAGCTTCTCCAGGACCCCTCTGCTGCAACAAGGGAAGAGATCGACTGGACCACCAACGAGCTGCGGAACAACCTCCGAAGCATAGAGTGGGATCTGGAGGACCTGGATGAAACCATCAATATCCTTTCCTGTGGCACCTGCATCGTTTGCATTGAAGAGACAAACGGGCAGGTTTTTATCCAGATGTCTCAAGTACATAGATGAGATGTTTCCAAGTATGATTGGTTGATGTTGCTCTTATTTGTACCAGGACACATTTAAAATAATGGCCCAGTGAGCTAAGGTCAGGAGCCCGGTTCTTCTACAGCACATGACAAGTTCTACCACATAGACAGCGCAGTACAGTGGTTGTAACTTTGGACACTGGCATAAGGTGTTCAGGCTCCAGCTCTACCACGTAGAAGTAAAAGCAGTTTTTTCTCTGCTTTCATACTTAGTGAAGTATTTCTGACACCACACAGATGGGAGCCTTTCCAAGCACATCAGGCCTTCTCCAGAAGGTACCAGCAGGGTGTACTGCACTGCACTGCACCTCTGACTCTGTTTACCTGCAGGTAGCACCAATCCCACAGGTTAATAAGAGTTCTGTCAGATGCCACTCTCAAGCCCCAGTTCTGACCTGTGCTTCCGACTCCCACTTTACTCAGGTTCAGTTAATTTGCTGGAATGGCTCACAGAACTCAGGAATATCACTTTATGCTCCCCCATTGATTATAAAGGGTATTAAAAAGCACACAGATGAATAACCAGATGGAAGAGGTATGTAGGGTGAGGTATGATAGTAGAGGCACTGCCCTCTAGGAATCTCCACATGTTCAGCTACCTGGACGCTTCCTGAACCCTGTTCCTTTCCAGTTTTATGGAAGCTTCATTATGCAATGGTTGATTACATCATTGCAGTTGGTGATCAATTCAATCTTTAGCCCTCTTCTGCTCCCCAGAGGTGGTAGGAGATGGGGCTGAAAGTTCCTGCCCTCCCTCTAATCACAGTTTGTTTCCCTGCTGACCAGCCCCATTCCCAGGACTATCTAGAAACTCCCAGACATCAGTCATCTCATTAACATACACAATGACCTTTATTATTCCAGAGATTCCAAGGGTTTTAGGAGCTGTGTGCCAGGAACTAGGGACAGCAACCCAGTATATATTTTATTATATTACAGTATCACAGCCAATTACTAACTGTGGCTTTGGGCAGTTGCAAAACCTCTCAGTGCTTTATTTTTCTCTTAAATGGAAAGATGACAGGAGTACCTAGCTCATAGCATTGTCAAGATTACCCAGGTAAAGAATTTAGAACGATGCTTGGCACACAGCAGGTGTCTGTATTGGTGCCTGGACTGGAGGTATAAGTTAGTGGTGGAGCTCTTGCTTAGCAGGCAAGAACCTGGGTTCAATTCCCAACACTGCCAAAAAAAAAAAAAAAAAAAAGCATTGGTAGTTGTGTTACAGAGAGGTGTATGCAGACCAGTGTCATATATTGGTAATTAGAAATCAACAGAAAATCTTTTGGTAGACCCTTCCTGTTTAAGAAGTGATGTTAAAATGCAACTGTCCTTTGTAGAGTTATCTTGTACTATTAAATTGCATTTAGTAAAAACAGATCTAATTATGCAAATTTATACTACTGATGTTTTTAAGTCCACTGGTCTGACAGACAAACTAGAGAACTGTTGAAGCTGAGTTTTGTGGCTTTTTTCAACAGGAAATCTCATTTAACCAAAACTTCTGATGGAAGATATGCCAGTTGCATGTCGGAATTCTTCCCCGCCACCAAAGTCAGATTTAAAACATCAAGGAAACCATCTTTGTAAAACCACTCACTAGTTAGCACAGGTTTATATGTAGTTAGTTTTTTTCAGTGTATAACTTCTGTACTAATGATGGTGAACACCTTTGAAATTGTTAAAAAGCAGGTATGTTTCCTAAAACAAAATATGTGAGGGGACAGGATCAAAATCACAGGTACAGGGGGATGCTTCTTCCTTTGAAATAGGAGGAAAGGAAAAGAGATTGGGGGAGGTAAATAAACTTGTGAGATAGAGGATAAGTTTTGAATTATTTTTATCATTTATTCAGCAAACTTTTTTGGGGGGCGGGCAGATGCTGGGGATTGGACCCAGGGCCTCAAGCATGCTGGGCAGGTGCTCTACCACTGAGTTCCATCCCTGGCCCAGGAAATATATCTTGAGTATATTATGAGCCAGACATTTTATTGGTTTCAGAGATTAGATTAGTAAATAAAGCAGTGTACCAACCCTCATGGAATTTAAGAGTGCCAGTTGGGTACAGATATTAATCAAATAATAATAAATGTACAATGGCCGACTAGGGGAAAGTGGTGTGTTGGACCTTATGCAGTTGGACCAGGCTGGAGGGCAGGGAGTCAAGGGCAGCTTAGCTGAAGGAGGTTTGATTGTACTGGATCAAGAGGGCGGCTCAGCATCTTGGCATATGGGGAAGGGTTTGGAATGGCAATTGAGAAAGGCTGATAAAAGCTGTCATGGGAAAAATAATCAGAAGTTAAAAAGGAAGGATAAAAATGTTAACAAGCATCAAGAACATCCTGGCTCAGCTCTGGTCAAGAGGGCTATGCATTTATAGTGAACCCACCCAATCTGCAGGTGTTAGGCTGGTGGGTCATCTCTGATGGGGCCAAAGGATATTTATGTAGCAGAGAAAGTCTGAAAATATTTAGTGTCAGTTTGACTATTTTCAGAATGCTTGGGTCAGTTTTTATTGCTTGCATGTGAGTGATTCTGTGATTTAACAAAATGTTCGTCAGGCTTTTGAAATGAAATTGCTTTTCCTTGACTTTTTGACCCACGCATAGTTGAAGCAAATCCTAGAAAATTCAACCTCGATGCAACTGAGTTGAGTATAAGAAAAGCCTTCATTACAAGTACTCGACAAGTTGTGAGGGTAAGGAGTATATTCTTACAGTTGTTCCCTTTGTAAGAAATAACCAGAAATTAGAACTGTTTTCCTTTAATTGTAAACTAATAGGTGACTCTGAACCACTTTTTTCTTTGGTACTGGGAATCAACTTAGGGGCACTTTACCACTAAGCAACATCCCCAGCCCTTTTTACATTTTATTTTGAGACAGGGTTGCACTAAGTTGCTTAAGACCTTGCTAAGTTGCAGAGGCTGGCTTTGAACTTGTGATCCTCCTGACTCAGCTTCCTGAGCCTCTGGGATTTGGTATGCACCCCCAAGCTGGTCTGAATCACTTTTTAGCATGAATTAAATGCCCGTTTCCCATATACAGCTTCTTTGATTAGAAAAAATATTTGTTTTAAAACTGTCATGCTTATTGGAATAAAATTGAGACAGTAAGCTGCTAGCTTTGGAAAGGTTCCTTTAGTAGTGTGATCCTACCTGTTATACTTTGTTCTTCCTTTCTGTTTCTTACTACACTCTTCCTGGACAAAGGGAAGAGTTACTGCTACAGAAGCCATTTAATTTCTTGATCAGTCGGTAACCACTTGCTTTGTTGTGGAGTGGCTGTTTCTGAGTTTGGGTAGCGGCCTCTCTCCCCATCCAGAGTATTTCTGGAACTCTTGGAACCCATGTTATTAACACTGCCTTCAACAACTGCCTGACAGCCTTTCCGGAGCTATCCAGGACACGCAAGCGTCTCTCCGCATGTCAGAAACCATCCAAGTGGGCAAATCTTTATCTCAAATTATGAAGAATAATACCCATTATTAAAGAATCTAAGAGGGAGTGCAGTTTAAGTAAGTCTTGCATCATTGAGAAATGTTTTGAAACTATATGGCTAAGCTGTTTGATTAGCATAACTAGATGTAAGAGAACCAGCTGTCTTTAGCATATGTACTAGAAAGCAGCTTCCTTGAATAAAGACTTGGGATCAGACCAGTGCTAACATATGGCAAGAACCTGGTACACGTTTGCCAAAGCCTTTCTGCCATGCAATTTCCTCTTCACAGTAGTTCAAATGGTAGATTATCACTGAACTTTATATATTGTTTCTTGTTTTATTCAATAGTTGCTTTTCTATATACTTAAACCTAAATAGCTTATAAATAAACCCACATTTTAAAGGGGCAGAGGCCTTTCTGGACTACAGGTGGCCCATTTAGAGAATGAAGGTTTGGATTAGACACTAATAATTTCTAGGTAGTTCAAAATGATATTCTGATAAGAAAGCCCTATTGTTAAATGATACATCTATTGGGTGGTGATCCCTCAATTTTTAAAAATAGAGCATTCTTGTCTTTCTTCCTTTCTGTTTTCCAAAGGACACAGCTTTAATATTGAATGGTTCTTGACTTTGATAGTACATTTTTCTTTCTACAAGGTATTACTGTGAATTTTGCAAATTGAAATTCAGTGATCAGTATATTGGAAGTTAGGTTACTTGGTATAATTGGAATTAGAATCCAAAGTCCATTTTCTAATATTTGACACATTTCTTCAAAGTGTATTCTTAGAAAATCTTTAAATCAAGTCAGTGCTTCAAAATGTTGCTATGCTTCTAGAGTTGAGATCTCAGCCATACTCAACTATGGGATCTAACTGACGGCTTTAGGATTTTCAGTCATTCTTGTTTTAACTTATTAATTTTAAAATGTGATTTAATTTTTAATCTTGGGGAAGCTATTAGTTTGGATTTGTTGTTGTTGTTCTTTTCTGGGGATTGAACCCAGGAGCATTTTGCCTCTGAGCAACATCCCCAACCCTTTAAAAAAAATTTTTTTTTATTTTGAGGCAGGATCTCAAGTTGGCCTCGAATTTACCATCTTCTTGCCTCAGCCTTCTGAGTAACTGAGATTACAGGTGTGTGCCACAGCACCTGGCTGAAGCTGTCAGTATGGGCCAGTGGTGGGGTAACAGTACCTAAATGAACTTTTGCTGATTTGATTTTAATAAATTGTAGCTGAAAGTCCTGTAGGAGAGAAGTAGCAACAGTACTAACTGGAAGCAAAATAGAAATACAAGAAATGCCTTGGATTGAATTCTCTTACGACATTTGGTGTTAAGCAGTGTTTGTGAAAAGGTCTTGTTGCATATGTCCTTCCAGGCGTCTTTTATTAAGTCTTGATGATAGTTTTTACTGAGGAAGGTAAAATATTTGGGCTGGGGATATAGCTTAGTGACAGAGCACTTGCCTAGCATGTGCAAAGGTCCTGGGTTCAATCCCCAGCACAACAAAAAATAGAAAAATATTCTCATTTTTATGTAAGTAGCCTTTACACCTTAGAGGTAATCATTTGGGTATCTCTGGAGTCACCTAGATAGACATCAGAGATGTCACATATGAAATTTCTGTGTTTTGAAAATATATTCCAGAAGTGACTTGGATCAAGAGTAGTGAGTTTTGCAGACATGGCAGAAGAACAACAAATAAATGGTCAGGAAATCCGAGTTCTAGACTGAGCTGTGACCTTAATACAATTTAGTCATAGTAAGTCATTCTGCCCTCTCTAGATTTGAGTATTAACAATGAAAATGATCCTCACTCACTACCTTTCTCTGACTTTACCTTCAAAGGGAATCAGATTGTCTCCCACTCCCCAAACCAATCTGTTCCAATGCAAAAGCTGTTTACAATTATAAGTCAAGAAGAAGTGACTTAGATTAATCAGAAGGGGTAAGATGTCTGAGTGTGCACAGATGATGTCGGGACGTGAGGCAGTTCTGGGATTTATGAGGCCTTTGGCATTCAGCTTGGAAGACTGTGAAATGGAAGCAGGAGCATAAATAACCAGGGCATTTGTTGTTGTTTTGGCAAATGAATCATATTTTATTGGGAGTAACTGCTTTTTGACTGCTGGTTCTAAACTTCATGTGTTAGGAAGAAGATGAGTAATTGTGTTGTTGGCATGATAGATTGTTACAAAATGTTTAAAACTGTTTAATAACATAGCTTAAAATTTCACATCCCACTATGAAGGTAATTTGTAATATGGTATCTGGTGACTTTAACCTGTGTAGATAAAATGCTATGCTGGAAGTGAAAGCCCTTCACCTGCTGCACTGCCCACCTGCAGGATGCCCGCCACAGCTGTTGGAAATTTAGCCCCTCGGGGGCACACACAAATGCATGTAATGCTCGTCTGTTTTTTTATTAATCAGAAAACTCTAGGGCTGGAGCAGTGGCTCAGCGGTTTTGGCGCTTGCCTGGCAAGCACGAGGACCCGGGTTCAAACCCCAGCACCACGTACACAACTGAGTGTTGGAGCAACTAAGGCCATGTGAAAAACTAAATAAAGTTGTTTCTCTCTTTCTCTGTCTCTCTCACTGTCCCTCTCTCTTTAAAAAAAAAAAAAAAAAAAAAAAAAAGAATACTTTAAAACTGTACCTTTAAACATGTGTGTCATTAAAGTAATGCCTGTTCATTAAAGAAAATTAGAACAATTTTACAAGAGGATAAAATAGAAAAAGAAACTGAAACAAAGTAATCGCCTGTACTAATAAAGCAGTGCACTTTCTTTTGGTTATTTTCCTTTTAGTGCTTACTGGTTGTTTTTCCATAGTTGTGATCCTATTATTACTTAGTCATATGCATTTTTATTTCTAGTAGGCACATTAAAAAGAAAAACAAGTAAATTAAATATATTTTATTTAATCTATTATATCCAAAAAGTTATAATTTGAACATGCAACCAACCTAAGAAACATTATTGAAGGGCTGGAGTGGTTGCTCAGGGGTTGGAGCACTTGCCTGGCATGTGCAAGGACCCACGTTCAAACCCTAGCACCACATATACAACTAAGTGTCGGAGAAACAAAGGCCAGATGAAAAAATAAATAAAAATTGATTCTCTCTTTCTCTTCCGCTTTAAAAAAAAATGAGAGATTAAAAATTTTTTAAACTTTTTTACACTAAGACTACTAAATCTGGCATGTATTTTATAGCACATGTCAATTCAAATGGAAATTTTTCTTTGGAGGAACTTAATCTGTATATAGAGTCTATAAAACTTACAGTAAAAGAAGTAACGTTACAAACCCAGTTTTTTCCCAACATGATTAGAAGTTTTCCAGTAACTGAATTTAAATTCAGTTAATTAAAATAAATTCATTTTTAACTCCTCAGTTTCACTGACTACATTTCAAGGGCTCAGTGGCTGTACTTGCCTAGTGGCCGCTGTGCTGAACAGGAGCAGATTTAGAGTATCTTCTTAGTGTCTGCGTACTTTTGCATGATGGCATTTACTTGAGTGTTTATTACTGGTCACTGTCAATCCTTCTTCATTTATTATTTCTATTAATCTCCATAATGACTATAAGATATTGTTATTCCATATATAAAGAACAAAAATAGAAATTGGGAAATTTGCCCAATTTAGCACAAGTATCAGAAAGCATTGCCACATCTTGATCCCAGGTTGTTGGCTTGGAAGGCCGTGCTCCTAACTTCTTCCCTAATCTGGCTGTGTTATGGTTTATTTTAATCATTGACCTACCAGTAGATATTTTGATTATTGTTAATTTTTAGCAGTTACAAAATATACTTCATTAAAAATATATATATATATACTTCATTAACTGTATCTGTGAGCATAATCTAGATATGTGTTTTAAGTAGTAATGGATTCAGTGAGAAAACATGTTTTAAATATTGGTTAATATTTTTATAGTGTCTACAATAAGACTTTATTTTGGGGATGACAACATTGGGGATCAAACCCAAGGCCTTGTACATGCTAAGCAAGCACTTTGCCACTGAGCTACACCTACAACCTGAAAGATTTTATTTACTTGTATTTTTGAAGTACTGGGGATTAAACCCAGGGATGCTTTACCACTGAGCTGCCTCCCCAGTCGTTTTTTTGTTTGTTTGTTTGTTTGTTTTAATTTTGAGACAGGGTTTCTCTGTGTTGCCCAGGCTGGTCTTGAATTTGTGATCCTCCTCCTCAGCCTCATGAATGACTGGATTACAAGCATGTGCCACTGTGCCTGGCCCCAAATGACATTATCTTTTTCTTTTTTTGATACTGAGAATTGAACCAGAGGCACTTAACCACTAAACCATGTCCTAAGCCCTTTTTAGAGACAGGGTCTCGCTAAGTTGCCCTTGCTAAGTTACTTAGGCTGGCTTTGAACTTGTGATCCTCCTACCTCAGCCTCCTGAACCTCTGGGATTATAGCCACCATGCCCGACTCTCTCTCTCGCTCTCTCTCTTTCTTTCTTTCTTTTGAAAGGAGAGAGTCAACTTTATTATATTTTCATCTGACCTTTGTTTCTCTGACACTTAGTTGTGTATGTGGTGCTGAGGTTCAACCCAGGTCCTCCCGCATGTCAGGCAAGCATTCCAATTGCTGAGCCACTGTTCCAGCTCCTGTATTTCTTAATACCTTCACCAACACTAAATATTTTTAGTCTCTTTCATCTTTCCTAGTGGAATTGGGCAGCGTCTCTCTTAGTTGCCTTTGATTGAGTGGTTAGAGTCTTTTTTCATGTTTGTGTATTGTCTCCTTTTAGGACTCTTCTTAAGCACAGTGTCTAGGGTATGCTACTACACTGTATGGATTCTCACTGTAAGTTGCTGTTTCCTTACTTGAACATGGTGCTTATTTCTACTTCTGTATTATACATAACACAGCAGTGTATAGTTTTGCACATTTTGGGGGCATATATTTGATGTTATTTCCTTAATTTGCTATTAGTGGAATCAATGAGTCAAAGCAGTGAATGTTTTGGGGACTCTTGATACAAAATGACAAATTTTATTTTTAGAGAGTTGGTCCAGTTTACCATCATTTGGGAGCAGTGTATTTTTTAAAACATTTTAATTGAAATATAACAGTTAAGGTCAGTCACCCTACGTGTACAGCTTGATGAATTCATTAACTGAATCTGTTCCTCTGAACAGCACCCAGAAGCTTTACAGGGCATTGCCAATACCCCAGCAGCCTCCTGGTGCTCCAATGTGGTAGTTCCTTCCCCTCACCGTCCTGGTTTCTGACAGCAGAAATTCATTCCACCTGTGATGTTCAAAGGCTAAGATGCCACTTTTAGCACACACATATTGAAATTGTTATTAATACACCAGAAATGTGATCATTGGGGGGTTTTTTTTGTTTGTTTTAGAAAGACCATGGTAAAATGCATTGAATACATAGTAAAAAACTTGTATTATCCCCCTAGTGAACTTTTCAGGTGTTTTTTTTCATAGTTATTAATGTATGGTAAATAAATGGAATTGTTTATTTGAATATCAGAATATTATCTTAAACTCTCATAAACAGGGAATCCAGGAGATACTGACTTAACTGTCTGAGGCTTCTAGAATTTGTGTGAACCACAGGTTCCCAAGTTTCAGTCTTAAGCCTAACCCAGGGACTTATTAAAATGCACCATGAAGGGCTGGAGCGGTGGCTCAGCGGTTTCGGCGCTTGCCTGGCAAGAACGAGGACCCGGGTTCAAACCCCAGCACCACATACACAACTAAGTGTTGGAGCAACAAAGGCCATGTGAAAAACTAAATAAAGTTGTTTCTCTCTTTCTCTCTCTCACTGTCCCTCTCTCTTTAAAAAAATAAATAAATAAAATAAAATGCACCATGAAGAGGCTGACTTCTAGGTCTTGGTGGGGTCTTGGAGAACTGCATTTTTAACAACACCTGAGGGGTCTGACTCAGGCAAATCACCATGTGAGCTCTGTGGAAACAGGGCCGCATCTAATTGGTGTCCTTCACTGCTGTATGCCTGGCACATATTAGACATCAGTATTTGCTGAATGGATGAGTGAGTGTTTTGAAGGTTGACAGAAAGACTTGCCATAGTAGCAATTATAAAATCGTTGGTGCCACCCAATCTACCATTGTCTTACCATGGGTCTTGGAGGAAATTTCTATCAAAATCAAATACCTTAACATTTGCATCTGCTGAAGCAGTCTACTCGCCAACAAAAAAATAATGTACATAACAGCTTTTTTTAAAAGAAAAAAATTGTATTGTCATCCTTACTTATTTTAAAGTATATTGGGATTGTATTGTAGTCCTCCTATACTTATTTTATTTTATTTTTTAAACAACTTTATTTAGTTTTTCACATGGCCTTAGTTGCTCCAACACTTAGTTGTGTATATGGTGCTGGGGTTTGAACCCAGGTCCTCGTGCATGCCAGGCAAACACTGAAACCACTGAGCCACCGCGCCAGCCGCCCTATACTTATTTTAAAGTTGGGTTATGGTTAAATGTGAAAAGCAAAATAACTCATATTTGATAAAGCATTTTACTTCAGATTTAATAATACATCCATTTATTTTACTTTCTGTACAATTTTTTTTTAAAGAGAGAGGGACAGTGAGAGAGAAAGAATCACTTTTATTTAGTTTTTCATGTGGATTTCGCTGCTCTGAGACTTTGCTGTGTACGTGGTGCTGGGGTTTGAACTCGTGTCCTCACGCATTCCGAGCAAGCACCGTAACCGCCGAGCCACCACTCCAGCCCCGCAAAATTATTTTTGATACCACTCCGGTTAGAAATAACCTGTACTTCCAGATGACTAAGAAACAAATAAGCTGGGTACAGTGGTGCATGCATGAAATCCCAGCTGCTCAAGAAACTGAGGCAGGAGATCGCAAGTTCGAGGCCAGCCCCAACAACTTACCAAGATCATGCCTCAAAATAAAAGGGGCTGGGGACATAGCTCAGTGGTGAAGTGCCCCTGGGTTCAAGCCCCAATATCAAAAAAGAAAGAAAGAAAAGAAATGTGAATATGAAAGTGTTATGTGTTTTTTAATAATAATGATTATACTCTGTGATTTTTATGTGCATTTCTTGAAGGATGCTCATATTTGAGCACAGGGATTTGTGTACCCCAGGGATGCCTTTTATTGGCTGCCCGACCTTGAGAAAGTACATGTCTTTCCAGATCCAGATCTCCTTAACCTGAAGGTGGAGATAACACCAGCTTCACAGGGTTGTTGAGAAAATTCAGTGAAAGTGCTATTTCTGGTCTTCTGTAGGTTCCCAGTAAGAAGTTAGTTCCCTTTCTCTTCCCTCCTGTTTAAATTTATTATCCAGGTTACCTCTTTTTAAAGGAATGTTGTTCTCTTTATTTCTTTTATTTTTAAGACTGAAAATAAAAGCCAAAGAATACTATCTTTTTGTTAAGAAAAGAATAAATTATATACATTTTGCCAATGTGGAAATATTAACCATTGATTCTCTTTAAGGGTTTTTTTTTTTTT
>PVKS010045352.1:0-13840 GCA_004027875.1 Aplodontia rufa
AGGTTGCTACATTACACATTATATTTAGTGGTTAAAATGCTGTCTATCTTGCAGCCAACATTTCTCTAAATACAAAAAAAATACAGCAGTTTTCAGAATCAAATGGGTGGCTTGTTAAAAGCTATAAACTTTATCCCAAATCTACTGAATCAGTGTTAGAGGGTGAAAAGATGGAAATTCTCTATGTTATTAAAAACACTATCTTCAAACTCACTGATAGTTATATCAAACTTTTAAAATTTCCTCTTGGCCAGTGCTTCTCAAATCAGACTCACCTGAAGAGTTTGTTATATAAAGATTCCTGGTCCACACCTCAGACTTGCTGCTCCAGTAAGTTTGGGTGAGTTTAGAATTTACATTTCTAGCAATTTCCAATGTGATGTGGATGCTGCTGGCCTTCATCTCACTTTGAGAACTGGGCTAGGCCATCAAGAGATCATGGACGGTTTTTATACTGCCAAGTGATTTGAGTGAGCCTGAACTTTAGAAAACACTTTTCTGCAGCTTAACTTTTATATTAGAGGAAAACAGAATGAAGACAAAGAAGATAGTTAGGAGATGGTCAAATTCATCCTGACTTGCCCAGGAAGGGGTCTCCAGATGTAGGTCACAGAGTAAATCCAAGACACTAGGACTTTACTCCCTAGTGCATTATGAAATCAACATTCCACCCCCCCCATTCCTTTATAGCCATCGTGACTCCTTATTTTACAGTGATTGAATGAAAAGCAAATGATTTCTGGAGATTCTGAAACACAAGTCACTTGTTTCTTTTTTTTTTTTAATTTTATTTTTGAACAACCTTACAAGATTTTAACAAAATAATATAAAATGTGTATAAAGTGTGTAAATATTCTGGATATTGCAATTATCCCCAGGAGTGCCCCCCTAATTACCCTCCCTTATCCCTCCCTTCCCTTTCCCTTTATAACTCTAAGAAAAGGTATTAGATTGTAAAGCATTACATCTTATCTGGATTTAACTCATGTTACTAGACCAACTTTCTCATTGTCCAGGGTCTAGTCCCCACCTCCACCTATGAGTGGAGACTTAACTCCTCAATTTTGCCACTGTTGTCTCAGCACTTTCAAGGTTCCAGCATATCTTTGCCTCCCAATTTTGTCCTTTGACTTTTGGAATAAGTATATATGTGCCACTGCCCTCCCTTATTCCACGGATAAATTTTTACTGCACTTCAAGTGAAACTGAAGAGAGATATTAGCAAAATTTTTAAATCTCACTTGAAAAAGAATACTCATGAAACAAACATTATTCAGCTGATTAATGAAGCATTTTACTGAGAGACCTTTTGTCATCCCCTAACTTCCCGTCGGCAGTCCACAGGAATAACGTGAGAAAAGAGCAAGAAGCTTATTTCAGGAGGTCAGGGGCCAGTGCCACCACCTGCAGGTGGACGCATCAGAAGCAAGAAGGAGCTTACCAGCTGCAGGGAGAACACCCCACAAAGCTGGACCAAAAAGAAAGGCCTTTTAAATTCCAGCTTTCCCTTTCAGATTTTATGTTATAAATGTGAATATTCAGGTCTGTCCTGATTAAAAACCAGAAGATAAAATGCCTCTTTGTGACTGTTGCACTTCCTTGGCTTATTCAGACTTTGTCTTCCTCTCTCATGTTATTATTTCCAAATGCATTACACATAACTACCATGGATACTATTGCAATTGAGGATGGAGCAAATGTTTTATATCTACTTGATAAAGAGAAAGGACTACCGAAGTCACACATCATTCTGAATAAATCATTAACTTCTAAATAAGATGCATGCTTCCAGGCTTGTCCTTACCCAATTTGCAGCTTGCATTTGTAATATTGACCTCAAATTCCAGTAATAATAATGCCACAATTAGACTACAATTTGGATCTGAGCAGCCAGAATTTCAGAAATTTGGTTTGGTTCATAATTGTGATAGGTCTATAAATCAGGGAAGCAAGAGTTTGGTTGCTGTTAAAGTACATTTCAGGCCCATCAATCTTGTAGCTGGTTGTTAATCAGCCAAGGTGGCTCATTAACCACCTTGAAGTACCAGAATACAATTCCAAGTCACCCTAGTAGTTGTAGACATGGCCAACTTAATCTGTAAAAGTTTGGTAAGGTTAAGTGGAAACAAGCAGCTTAGGGCCTTTATTACAAGTGAAATCAAGAGTGGAAGAGATCACAAATCCCCAGGCAAATTCATTTAAAATTCATTCTTTCATCCATATGCTCACAAATGTTTGGAGATTCACGAGATACATTTATTCAAAGATACATTTCTTTTTCTCCTTAAATTCCAATGCCTGTTTCTCATTAATTCATTCTTCAGAATTTTATCAGCTACCTACACTAGGTAGGATCTGGTGGTAAACAGAAGAAAGACAGTCACAGCCTTCAATAAGTTTCTAGTTGAGGAGAAGAATCAGCTGTTCAAACAATTGCAAGACTGGTATTTGAAAGAAGTGAGCACAGGATGATGGCCACTCAATACCGGAACCAGTTCCAAAATGAAGAAAGGAAGAGTAATTCCAAGAAAAGGAACAGTTTGCATAAAATGCCATAGATATACATGATCAGCCATGGTTTAAACAAAAGCAAGTTTCCAGTGGGCAAGGACCTTCTCCACTCTATTCAGTGCTGGGTACGGGACTTTGTGCACTTTAGTGGAAGATAGTTTGGTCCACATCACTGTGGACAAGGAAAATAAGGGAACAAGAGAGATCCTGGTAGTATGTGCCACGTACTGTTCATTTCAGGAGATATTGAGTGATAGGCGTTTGACCCAACAAAATCCTGTCTGGTTTCATGCATTCTTGATTTTAGAACCAGGATTAATATAAGACAGTGCTGCAGGGTGAAAGTACACAGTGAAACTGTATGTAGGAGTCCAATTTGTATGACAAACTATTCAGTGAACCTGATAGAGTTCAATGAGCATAATATTGCTACACAAATGGGGTGGCCTTAGTCCTTAAGGACTGCTTGGCAATCATCAATCCTCTGTAGGATTTCCAAGCAGTCTATGAATCCTAAAGCTATTACTCCAATCCCTTTGGCTTTTGACACTGTAGAACAATGATTTTCGTACTTGATTCTGCATTAAAATTACCTTAAGGGCCTAAGAAAACATGGATTACTAGGCCCCAACCCTAGAGTTTCTGATAGGTTGAGACTTGAGGATACACTTTTTTCTCAAGTGTCAAGGTCATGCTGATGCTGCTGTTCATGAAATCATAACTGGGGAACCACTCCTCTAGGGGTGCATAGACTGAGAGAACTTCCCCAGGCTTAGTCCAGTTTTAACTGGGACCACCATAGTTGGAACTTAACCTAGTTTTAGAGAGTTAAGTCCTGTTAATTCTGTAGACTAGCACTTCCTATCACATTTAAAACTGAAATAGAGAGGAAGTGCTGTCAATTTCAGAGATTTAACTGTGCTCTTTTTCATAATTAAAAAATAACCAATAAATAACTCAGTAATAACTCAATCACCAGTAAGTTTTACAGTATCAATTTCCCCCTATATCTACTTCTCCATGGCTACTAAAATAATTTTTGGTTCCCAGATATATAAGGCCTTGTAACTAGAAGAAGCACAGGCTTACAAGTGGCAGAAAATCATAAGTGTAGGATTAAAAGTAACATGGATAATGAAAAGTTGGAGTTATTTCATAGTTACAAACCCTTAAATGAGCTTTGGGAAAGGATACACATCATATTTATAATCTTTAAAGTTTTACCATATCTCTGGGATAGGGCTATATCCAAAAGTAAACCTCTGAGATTAAATGGTACCTACTGCAAGAACTCTGAGGGTAAAGATGGGCACTGATGACTACTTTTTGCTTTGATCTTCCACACATTCTGATATTGTACTCTCTTCTGCCTCTCTGATTTCCAGGTTTCTGGTCAGTAAAAGCAAGTTCTACGTCTGTGATGATAATACTTCTAGGTCCATATGGAGGATCCCTGTTCAAACCATACCCCAGATAAAACTGCCCATTAAATATCTTCTCTTCCCAAGGCACATTCTTAGGCTTAACTGGAAATGACCTGAAGGCAGCCTTCCACTCATTCTTTTATTGGGGGTGAATAGTGTAAAATAAGTCATACCCTAGGAAATTAAGCCAAAATTCACAGTTCTCCCAGCTAATATTCAAGCATTTCCTGATGGCTTTGGATAAAAACTACTTAATGTCATTTGAAGATGTTAGAAGGTACTAGAAACATAAGTATGACAATAAGGAGATTTATTAAATAATTGAAAAGAGCTTCACCTAATCACATGGTTTTTTGACAACTGGCCACATTTGAGACCTGAAGGCCAGGAAGGTTTGTCTTTCTAAGAGAGGGTACTTCTGGGTCCTGAGCTTTGCAGAATAATAAGGCTATAGTAAGCAATAACCTTTCCTTTTCTCAAAGGAACTTCTTTTCATGTGTTGTCTTTGACATTTTATTAATCATACCAGTGGGATATCTGTGCAGAGGGATATCTTCATCACGCTTCCTGATATTCCAAACTATTTAGCTTATGGATGAGAGCAAATGAAGACCATGTGGACAATTTCTCAATGTCACATCTCTCTATGGTAGCTTTTTTCATATTTCTAAAACTCCTAGCCTTAATAATTTCCATATCCTGCCTAGCATTTGTGGTGTAATCAATAAAAAAGAATAATGGAGTAAGACTTAGAAGCATGAGGAAATATACTATACCTATCCATTTATTGATGTGCCCATTTATGTTGTGAGGGAGGGAAAAGATTCCCTCTAATATCTTCAGTTTCTTAAATGGGAGCCTGCAAATTAAACTGACAAAAACAGTTTAGCAATAGAAAAAACAAACTTTACCCACATAAGGTTGTGGAACTTCACAAAAAATGTAGCTCAAATAAGTGGTTAGAATTTGAGACTTATATAACATCGTAAGAACAGGAGAACACTAGAATTTTAAGTGACAAAATTAGTGAGAAATAACTGAGAAATATAATGGAGGAAACTAATGTAAGAGAAGGTTTGTTTTGGTAAGATTTCTATGCAACATATCATCCCAGCAATGACTTCTCATCTCTGGTGACAGGAATCACTCTTTCTCCTTGATATAGGAAGTCTCCCTTAAAGGAGGATTTATTCCTTTGGAAGGCTGTGATGTTAGGCAGGCAATGGGAGTAAAGAAAAAGTTTCTTCCTGGAACTATTGATTCTGAAATTAAATCAGCCCAAATAATCCTATGCCATAGCAGTGTAATTTGCATAACTTCAGTGTGTCCATTTATTCAACATATTTATCAAGCACGTTATATATCAGGTATTAAGGATGTAAGAATACAAAATTAAGGTTTTAATTTTATGGCACTGATATTGCAGTACAGAAACAGATAATAAATAGTATTTATTATATACCTACACACATGATTTAAGGTAGTGATATATATTAGAAATAAAACTTATTTAGAGGCTAAAATTATATTGAGCTCAAGGTCACAGGATCTTACATGCATGAAAAATAATTTAAGTCTTTCTCTAAGTTTGCTAGAAAATGATCAGAAAATTTACAGTAAGGGAGTAAAGGGATCTCATCTTTTTTCTTCAAAAAGATTATTATTTGTGGCTATGTACAAATTATTCTGAAATGACAGCAATATTGATGCAGGGTGATGATACTGGAAGCCACCCTAATAGTGTACCTCCGAAGTGGTTGACACTGAGGTGGAGAGGTAGTGTCAGTTAGTGAGATTTCATTTAGGATATGTTTCAGTGATGTATTAGATGACAGTATGAGAATAATTTAAAAAGATTCTCAAGTTCTTTTCTAGAAGAAATGGAGAAAAATGGAGGCAAGTTGAGATGCAAAGAGAGGTTAAATCACAGTTTTGTTTTAACCACGTTCAATTTTAAGGGCTCATTATACATCAAGGTAGAGAGGCTAGGAAAGAAGTGGGGTAGATGAGCCGGAAGCTTAAGAAATTGGAACCGGCATAGTAATGTTGGAGTCATAAGTTCTTACAAATATTTCAAAGATATGGTCCTGAATGAGGTCTACAAGGAAGAAAGTTTGGGAAAGAGACTGAGAATAGACCTCACCTTTCAAACTGGGAGGAGGAAAAGAAATATTCAAAGATGACTGGAAAGCAATGGCTATGATATATAAAGAAACTGGGTGTGATGTCCATAAAACCAAATGAAAAAAGTGTTTTAAGATGGAAAGAATGAAAAACAATGTGAAATGCTGCTGAAAATTCAATTAGACACACAAAAGAATAGATTATTAGATTTAGCAAAATAGAGATCATAGTTGACCTCGACAAAAGACATTTTTATTGGAACCAAAAATCAAAAACTTACTTATAGTGAGTTAAAAGGAGAATGTGAGTGGAGGGTAAAGACTGGGTTCATCACTATACAGGTAGTTTATTCATTTTTGCTGAGCATCTGCTCTGTTCTGTAAATTTCTAAATAGTCCAAGCTTGATCTGGTGGAGGGAAAACATTAAAATCATATTGTAGGGTACCAGAATCGGTACAGTAAAATCTGTGAGGGAAATCACAGAATAAGTTTCTTCTCCAACAGAGTATAAAACTAAGCTTCTTAGTGTCTGGGAGTCTGATAAATTACCCAGTACCTAACATCGAACAATGGAGCATTAGAGTGTGTTGAAATATATGACCCTGTAATAAAGTGGCTACTGCCTGATAAATAGGCATGAGGTCAAAGTTTGATAATGAACTTCAAAGCTGTAATTATAGTCAGGAACTTAAAATTGATCCAAATACATTCCAAAGGATTTCTAGGAGTTGCTTGTGAAATTGGAGAAAGAATGAAAGTACACAGAATAAACAGCCGAAGCTCACATGAGTTTAGCTCTTACAGTATTCCTCCATGCTATGGCCAAACTCTTCTAGTGTAAAAGATACTGGTAGGGTTTCTGAAAATGTGAGGTACTCTGTTGCTTGTAACTGGTACATGGAAAACAGTTACTCAAACTCATGTCATCTTCCATCCCTCTGTAAATGAAATAGAGGCCCTGAAAAGCTATTTTGCATTTACTCATTGTTTCTAAAATAGGCATTGTTAACACCTCAGAAAACAGAAAATGTCTCATAGTTGATGGTGCTGCAGCTGTAAAATACCTATTATTGCCTTTCAGGTACAAACTTGATCATAACAATATTATAAACAATTTAATAGATAAGCTTATTTATGTGCATCATTAGAATTATCAAAAGAGTATTTATGCATTTAAACTCTAGCATTGATTTGCTCTTAACGAGCTGAGCTACTTTAATTTACTTCACAAATTTGTCCTTCAAATTCACGATCAGTAAAATTACAACATGAGTTTCTCCTTCTATAATAGGCGGTGATGTCTCTGAAACTCACAAATACAAATGTCTATGTTATATGGGAGTGGGACATGACATATCCATTTTCTATTAGGGGAGGAAGAGGGAAGCTTGGCTGGAGACTATGATTTCCCTAAGAGTCTGGGAAAATTGGCAAGCTGAAGAAAGCTGAGATAGCACATGTGAAGCATAATATCTATTCCTGAATATTGAAAGTATAAAGTCATTTTTATCTTTTAGGTCTAATTATCAGTATGATGTGTGTAGGCATATCCTCCAACCTTTTGTTTCCCTTCTAAAATTTAAAGTCCCTCCCCTATTTCTCCTCTCTGTTCTGCTTTTCTCAGAATCAAATCCAGGGCCTTATGCATGGTAGGCAAACACTCTATCACTGACCAACATCTCTAGTCCCCTTTTTTACAAATTTCTGATGGCACTTCATACTTTTAAAATCCACACTCCTTAACATGATATTCAAAATCTGTTAAAGTGTGTGCATCACCATCTAACATGTCACAGTTACCAGTTGCCACCATGTTTCCTTTAAACCCATCATATATCTTGGTGTTTGTAGAACACAGTAGAATTTCTACCCAATACTGTCTTTGCACATGTATATTCTATGTAATTGCCCTTCCCTTCTCTAAATAACTCTCCTTGTACCATCAACATCAGCACCATAAGTGGATTCATTTGAACTATAGATCCTCAGGCAAGCCGAGCATAGTAGCACATACCGGTAATCTCAGTGACTAAAACAGGAGAATTACACATTTGAGGCCATAGTCTACAACTTGGTGAAACCCTGTCTCAAATTAAAAAAAAAAAAAAACGTGCCACGTGCCAGGGATGTAGCTAAATGGTGGAGCAATCCTGGGTTTAATCCTCAAAGCCACACAAAAAATGGAAAGAAAGAAATAGACATATGTAACTCAGAAATGCTGGATAAGAAATATTGGGGATTAGAAACCAGTAATCTGTATTTTAATATACCCCCAAAAGTGATTTGCTTCACAATGAAATTTGAAAACTATTGGTCTGCAGCATTGTTTTATAACTCTCTTCTAGCAATTACTGGATTGAATTACAGGGGCAGCATCTCCTTGAAAGCCACAAACATTTCTTTGCCATCTTTATCTTCAGGGCATAGTATTGTCTTTGGCCCATAATTAAAGCTCAAAAATGCTTTATATGTTAATAAATCAGTTAATCAATATATTACCCCTGCCCTTGAAGTATCTGTAATTTGTTTGCAGAAAAAATATAACCCTACAGATTGAAAAAGTAATTTATTGCTAAATAATAAAATAGACTTTAATAAATACTAGACTTCTCAATAGGCAAAAGCTAGAAAATCTTTCAGATAAAAGAAGGATCATTGGTGTTTGAGTCACCTGAAGAAAGCCTGGCTTCAGACATGGGGGATGTTGCAAAACAGAGCTGTCTGAATCACAGGGATTACGTGAAGTATTAACAGTGGTTAACATTGAATTCCAGATTACACATTTGGGACTTTGTATAATAAGCAAAAAGAATGAATGTCTGGAGTGGTAGCAAGCTCTGTATTTAGACAACCTAGACTTATCTCAAGGAGAATAACACCCAGATAACTAGAGTTAGATTGAACAAGAATTTCATAACACAAATAGTAAATAGCTAAAGATAATCTATGCAGCCATCAGCTTCCTACAAAAATACTTTTGGGCTGCAAGCATTAGTTTTTTTATGAACCCAAAAAGATGTGACATCTCTTTAATGAAGTGGCTCATTATTCATTATTCTAATGTTGCATGTAGTAGAAAACATTTTAGAAATATTAGTTTATATGCTTTACTCAACTTCAAGAAGCTGTAGGTCTTATAAACAGATTCTTCAAAGGAACAGGTCAATTTGTCTTTGTAAAAAGGTAGGGAGAAAAGAATAGATTGGAACATGTGTTTCTGCCCAGATAGCAATAAAATATGAGTTGAGATTCTGTCTTTTAAAACTATATTTTCTTTCTTTCTTTATATATGCATGTCTTAGGATTGTTAGAAAATTGGACATGTATATGTGGAAGTAGAGGCTCATTGGTATATGTTTGATGGATCTTTTAAATACACTCATTGGTTTGGGGTATATATTAACTATGCAATATTTTCAGAATTCTTTCCTAAATGTGTAAATTTTCGGCATTTACTTGGCCATTTTCTGTAGAATTTCAATTTTATTTACTTCTGAATTTTGATTTGAGTGATCTGCCTTTGATTTTGGATCCTTCTACTGGAATGCTCTAGAAGATGCTCATTTTCTTTCTTCAGCATATGACATGATACCATCTGCCTCCTCTTTTCTTGCCACAAGTAATAGCAATTTTATAAAATCAGATCACAATGCTGAACATGGGGTGGTAAACATTCTAACATCGGATTTACCCAGGAATCTGAAACATTTTTAAGGGAAATAGAATGTCCTTCTTATGACTACATTGGCATTTCGTGTGCAGCATTATGCTTTTTCTCCTTAGGGAAGCTAGTCATGTGGAACTGAAGCCATTAGCTAGTTCTTCAGAGGATAAATGTTATCACCTGGGAAAAGAGGCAGAAAATGCACTCTCTTCTTCAGTTAGTATTTAGAGGCAGAGAATAATATGGGTAATTGTATTTACCACAGATTGGTGGAACTAGTTTAAGTCTAAAACCAAATACGAATTCTAAATCAATAATCACACATTGTATGATGACAAAAATAAAACTACATGGACTGGATTTAAGCAGGCAGTATATCTCCGTTTTTTGAGGGGGGAACTAGTTAATTCCAGAATCAGCCTAAGACTCACTTTTCTGCACTTTGAGTTTTGGTTTTCCATGTGACTTCTGGTAGGGAAATTTTATGGAAAATATATCAGTGTTATAGTCTGCAACATGTTGCAAAATTTTGCATGTATTCTGTAACACTTGGTGTTCAGTCTGTCTCCCCACACAACGTAAGAATGAGTTGGAGATAGTACCTAATAGGTAAGTTAGCTTCAGCCAATCAGGGAAGAAGAGCAAATTAAATTTTAATTGGAAAATTATTTTGATAATGTGTAAAGTTGGATCTCTAAATAAAATAAATAGCATAAAATCTGAGTTATAATACTGAAAAAGTAGTAGTCACTGAAATATAATTACTTTGATGCATGGTCTTTTGCTTTTCTTAACCTGATAGTTATAAATGGCTAAATATTAGTTTTGGTGTTAATTGGGTATATTTGCAAGAATTTGCAATTTTCCACAGTTGAAACCAAAAATATTCTAAGCAATGTTTATGTATTTATATTGGAATATCTAGATACAAAGTAACTGTGCAAAGGGGTAAGACTAACAAAATGTAATAGGAAAATTGCACCCTACTACTATCTGATAGTGTTATGGTTTGAATGTAAGGTGTTCTCCAAAAGCTCACATATGACAATTCAGGAAGGCTGAGGTGAAATAATTGGGTTATGGGAGCCTTATCCCAATCAGTGAGTTAATCCTCTGGTGGGGATTAACTGGCAACTCTATGCTGGTAGGGTTTGGCTGGAGGAGGAGGGTCACTGGTGGCCTGATTTGGGGGTATATACATTGTGTCTTGCATGGAGTTTCTCTCTCTGCTCCCTGGAGCCATCCCTTCTACCATGATGTCCATCTTCACCTGGAGCCTCAAGAAAAATTGCCAACCTTCTGTGGTCTAACACCTTTGAAACAGTGAGCCCCAAAACAAACTTTCCCTGCTAAAATTATTCTTTTCAGGTCCTTGGGTCACAGCATCAAAAAAGCTGATTAAAACATTTAGGTTAGTTGTTCCATGTATTCTACAATTTTCCATTCTGGATCCTAAAATAAAACTTTATAATTGCTTTTTGAATTATCTCTTTCACTGGATGATGAACTCTATGAGGTCCATTTATTGTCCATTATATTCACTTTTCCATTTCAAGCATATTCAGAGTGCCTGGCACAAACTAAGCACTTCAAAACTGCTTAACAAATACAAAGAAGGAAATTCAAAGGAAGTAGCAGACATTTCTGTAAGGACAGCAGACAAATCAATTTCTCTATTTTCCAAAAAACTTTATCTATAAAATGACTTTTCCACATCTAGTATTCTATGATTTGATAATTTCCACAAGCACATTTTCTTTTATAAAATTTGCATGACATTAGCTATTTTTATTCCAGATGTTACTTTGCTCTAATTTCTTTTTCACTCTGAAAATAAAAGTATCAGTTGAGTTTGCCATTTCCTTACCTTACTGATACACATCACTGCTCAGTATCCCCATGATTAACTTTCACACAGCATATTCAATGATGGTTGAGGGAAGAGACCTGTTTCAGTGCTCCCTGTTCATATATAGTTTTAAATAAAAAGGAATATATACCATATAATTATATGAGGCATATGGATTCTAAATATAAATGTGTTGTCACTTGATTCTTATCAGGTAGACTGAGTTTGGAGAGTGAGGCTCAAACACTGAGAAGAGACAGATTAAATCAAATAACATGAAACATTAGCTAACAAGTAAACATAACTTTTTCAGAATGTTAAAATTTATACTGGTTCATTATGACAATTTTTGAGCAGTGCAATTGAGCATAGGAAAGAAATGTGAATGTGTTTTTACTATTTTTCTCGAGAAAAAATAATTTTTAACATTTTAATACATTTCTACATTAAAATATTTTCTAATAGTCCTTTATCCTTTTATATACATATGGACTTAAATCATTCATACTTTTATGAAAATAACATGATAAGATGATACTATTTTATAGAATACATTCTGTATTTTGCAACGTGCATTATGTTCTACCATTCTCTTTGTATTCTTAACTAATAAAATACTTACCAAAAACTGAAAAATAATTTTTAATGAAGAAAAGGGGTTAGGGGTGCAGAGTTTTGGACTATCAACATCAAAGTAATATTTCCTATTTCTATTTTAATAGTTACTGTGAATATAGTATTATAAAACCTATAGCAGAGAGAAAAATCCAACTTTTTACTCTATCTTGCTTTCATCCCATGATAATAACCTCCAAACCTGTCTTTGTCATTCCAACAGTCTCATTAACTCATTTTTCTGTACACAGCAGCCATAAAAATATCATGTGTATCAACTGTCATTAGGAAAAGGCACTTTTCTTCTTTCTACTTTGAGTTCAGGTTTCTTCTTATTTTGATTTCATAATGACTAGCAGAAATCTGAGTTCTTTGAATCCTTTTTCTTATTAATCTATTATATCATATCCATTAGAATTTTGACATCTTTCATGAAAAGAGCATAAATATACTTCTTTGTTCTCATGCTTTCTTCTTGCACATTTTAAAATGGTATGATACTGTTTAATTGTATTATTGCCACTATTTAGTAAATCAATCATACCTTGGTGGACATTCAAGATGTTATTAGGTTTTCCAATTATAAAAATGCAGGGTCAAGTTGACTTTTAAATGTTCAGAATCTAAAACAAACCAAAATGACAAAAAGTTATCATCTTGCTTGGATCCTATGAATTACTATTGTCTTATTTTATAAAACAGTTCATACTATCTTATTACACAAACTAGTTTTAAAATTGAAGACAAGGGGAAGAAGGGTGTCTTATTTTCTACAAAGTAATCATATCAGCACTGAGTATTATCTGAATTAGGTATTACTTGTAAGTTAAGGGACATCAAACCTGGTCAGTATTGTTTCTAGAAATAAGAGTTCCTGGGCATCATACACTCTCCTGACACTATTGTTCAGTTTGTACCTAGTGTTACTACCGCTGTGATTGCCCTTCCTTATGTGTACAGGCCTCATCCAATCAGGTAAAGGCATGACCAGAGAAAAAAGATGACCCTCTCCAAGAAAGATAGCATTTCTTCTGCCTAACTGCATTCGAATTTGGACAATGATTTTTTTCCTACCTTTGGACTCAAACTGAAACACCAACTCTTCCTGGGTCTCAAGTCTGCTGGCCTTTGGACTGAAATTTCTCTATCAACTCTCTTGGGCCTCCAGCATGCTGATTTATTGCAAATCTTGATACTTGTCAGCTTCCATGATTTCAGGAATGAATTCCATGTATGTGTATACTCTCTATAGGTTTTATTTCTCTGGACGAAAGAAAAAGCCCTGATAAATATATTTATTATTATCATTTTTACTGCCTTAGAGTGCTTCAAACTTAAGAGCATAATCCTCTGCCCTAGTGAATCCAGCTCTTTTTGCTAATAGTGTATAGTTAGATCATAAATATTTACTTCAGCTAAAATAATTTTGTCCATGAAGCTTTACATACTCATATACTGAGGAACATGAAGCCTCTCTCATTGGTATCAGACCAGAAGGTATTTAAATCAGTCAGTGCCTCTCCAAATTCTCCTTCAAACCCCTGACCAGTATCCACTAATGAAACATTCAATATTAAAACAGTACCCATTGATATTCCTGCTTCGTAAGGATTTCTTAAGATGACTCTTAAGCAGGTCTATTTGCTTTAAAG
>PVKS010045353.1:0-13840 GCA_004027875.1 Aplodontia rufa
TTATAGCTAATGATGTAGAGCGTTTTTGAATATACTTATGGGCTTTCTGAACTTTCACTGGTGAAAAGTTTCTTTTAAGATCCATAGCCCATTTATTGATTGGATTATTTGTGAGTTTGGTGTTTAGTTTCTTTAGTTCCCTGTATATTCTGGATATTAGCCCTCTGTCCGAGGTGTAGAGGGCAAAGGTTTTCTCCCATTCTGTAGGTTTTCCCTTGATGCTCTTGACTAGATCTTTGGCTGTGCAAAAACTTTTTAGTTTTATTGAATCCCATTCATTTATTCTTGACTTTACTACTTGAGCCATGGGAGTTTTGTTGAGGAAGGCGCTGCCGACTCCTATGCCCTGTAGTGTTGACCCTACTTCTTTTTCTAGTAAGTTTAAAGTTGTTGGCTTAATATCCAGATCTTTGACCCATTTTGATTTAATTTTTGTGCAAGGTGAAAGATAAGAATCCAGCTTCAATTGTCTACACATGGCTGTCCAATTTGTCCATCAGCATTTGTTGAACAGGCTATCTTTCTTCCACACTATGCTTTTGTCCCCTTTATCAATTATCAAATAGTTACAGATATGGGGGTTTGTCTCAGGATCTTCTACTCGGTTCCACTGGTCTTCAGTTCTGTTTTGATACCAATACCATGCTGTTTTTGCTACTACAGCTCTGTAGTATAATTTCAGGTCAGGGATTGAGATACCCCCTACTTCTTCCTTCCTGTAATGTTTTAGCTAGTCTGGGTCTCCTGTTATTCCATAAGAACTTGAGAGTTTCTTTTTCTATATCTGTGAAGAATGCCATAGGTAACTTCATGGGGATTGCATTGAATCTGTATAGGGCTTTGGGTAGAATGGCCATCTTTATTATATTCATTCTGCCTAACCATGAGCATGGAATGTTTTTCCATCCACACAGGTCTTCTGTAATTTCTTTTCTTAGTGTTTGATAGTTTTCTTTGTAGAGGTCCTTAATATCCTTTGTAAGGTTAATGCCCAAGTATTTCATTTGGAGGAGATGGTGAATAGGAGAGATTTCCTGATTTCTTCTGTGGATTTGTTGCTGGAGTAAAGGAACACTAGTGACTTACTGGAGTTGATCTTGTATCCAGCTACTTTCCTAAAATCACCTATAAGCTCTAGGAGTTTTCTGGCCGATGTTATTGGGTCTTCTAGTTATAGAATCATGTCATCAGCAAAGAGAGATAACTTAACTTCCTCTTTTCCTATACGAATACCTTTGATTTCCTTGTCTTGCCTGATAGCTCTGGCAAGGGTTTCAACAACTATATTGAACAAGAGTGAGGAAAGTGGACAGCCTTGTCTTGTTCCCAAATTCAATGGAAATGCTTTCAGTTTTTCTCCATTGAGGATAATGATGGCTATGGGTCTGTCATAAATGGATCTGACATAGTTAAAGTATCTTCCCCTGATCCCTATCTTTTCCAGAGTTTTGAGTTTAAAGTGGTGTTGAATTTTATCAAATGGCTTCTATGCATCAATTGAGATGATTATATGATTTTTGTTTTTAATTCTGTTTATGTGGTGAATCACATTTATTGATTCATGTATGTTGAACCAGCCTTGTTTTCCTGGAATGAAGCCCACTTGATCATGATGAATTATGTTTTTAATGTGCTTTTGTATCCGATTAGCTAAAATTTTATTAAGAATTTTTGCGTCAATGTTCATCAGGGAAATTTATCTGTAATTTTCTTTTCTTGACAAGTGTTTGTTTGGTTTTGGAATCAGTGTAATATTTGCTTCATAAAAAGTGTCTGGGAGTATTCCTGCTCTATCAATTTCCTGGAAGAGCTTGCAGAGAATCGGTGTTAGTTCTTCTGTGAAGGCTTGGTAGAATTCTGCCATATATCCATCTGGACCTGGGCTTTTCTTTTTTTGGAGAGCTTTGATTGCTGCTTCTGTTTCGCTATCCGTGATCGATGGGTTTAGATTTTCAATGTCCTCCTGTGTTAAAGAGGGGATGTCATATATGTCCAATAACCTGTCCATATCCTCCAGGTTATCAAACTTGGCAGAGTATAAATTTTCAAAATATGTTCTGATAATCTTCTGGATCTTGGATGAGTCTGTGGTGATATCCCCATTTTCATCTTTGATATGTTGATTTGCTTTCTTTCATTCTTCCTCTTGGTGAGGTTGGCAAGGGGTCTGTCGATCTTGTTTATTTTCTCAAAGAACCAATTCTTAGTTTTGTTAATAGTTTGGATTGGTTTTTTGTTCTCAATTTCCTTGATTTCAGCTCTGATTTTGGTAATTTCCAGTCTTCTGTTAGTTTTGGTGTTGGATTGTTCCTCTTTTTGTAGTTGCTTGAGTTGGAAGCATAGGCTATTTATCTGGTCTCTTTCTAGATTTTTGATGTATGCACTCAGTGCTATAAATTAACCTCTTAAGAATGCCTTCATATTGTCCCAGAGATTTCGGTATGTTATTTCCTCATTCTCATTCAACTTTGTAACAATTACAGAGTTTTGAGTCATCTTGGAAGTCAATTTGTGTATAATATGATTATTGACTCACCCTTGTTTAAGGATTTAGGGTATCCTTGGCATTTTCTTCTGAATGGAGAACATCCTTGAGAATTTTCTGTAGTGCAGGATTTGTGTTCATGTATCTTGCTAGCTTGAGTTTATCATTGAAGTATTTAATTTCCCCATCACATTTGAAGCTGAGTTTTGCAGGGTATATTATCTTTGGGTGGAAGTTGTTATTTTCAACACTTGAAAGACATTGTTCTAAGATTTTCTGGCCTTCATTGTTTGCTCTGAAAAATCCATAGTGATCCAAATTGGTTTTCCTTTGAATGTGATTTGGGACTTTTCTCTAGCTGCTTTTAGAATTCTCTCTTTAATTTCTCTATTATTCATTTTGTATATGATATGTCTTGGTGAGTTTCTCATTTGATTAGGCCTATTTCGTGCTCTATGAGAATCTTGGATGTGATATTCTGGATCAATTGTAAGGTGAGGGAAGTTCTCGCTTATGATTTCACTTAAAAGCTTCTTGATGCTTCTTGTTTGCTGTTCGGAGTTTTCCTCCAGGCCAATGATTCTCAGATTATTATACCTCATCTCATCAAATATTATTTGGAAGTTCTGATTATGTAGTTTAAGTTGTTCCTCTTGTTTATCTTCTTTGAGTTCAACAATGTTTAGCTGATCTTCATTTTCCGATGTTCGTTCTTCAAGGGCTGAAGTTCTATTTTCAGTAGAGTATACTTTGTTATTGGTATCATCTAGTGAAGATTTGATTTGGTTAACCGTGTTTTTCAATCTTGATAGCTCTGCTATGTCTCTTTTCAGAATGTCTATTTCTTTGTATAGCTGATCTTTCATCTTATTGAATTGCTCCCTTATTTCCCTATAGAAGTTGTTTCTCATCTCTTGAAATTGTTCTCTGATCTCTTTCCTTATTTCATCTCTCAACTCTTTGATTGAATTACTAATCATAATGTTGATACAATATCTTTGGTTTTCATCTAAGGCCCCAGCTATGGGATCCTTGGGTGGAGAGCTGTGGGGTTGAGGAGGTGAGTTATTTCCCCTTCTCTTCATTTTCAGAATCAGGGAGTGTGTCTTATAGTTCAACCTTGTTACTCTTGCCAGAGTAATTGGAGCCTTTTATGGCTTTGCTTCATTGTGATGGGGATCTATTTGGTCAAGACAGACCTAAAGATGCCAGACCGGTCTGTGAGATCTTGAGAGGCTATAGGTGCAGATACTAGTCTGTTTCAACTAAAACAGATGTTCTGGTGACTAGCACCAATAGTAGCAGTTTTCTTTGAGAGCTCTCACAATATATTATGATAGCAAGCAAGTGATCATTTTGAAGAGTGTCTGTTTCTTCAGATAGCAGGATCATGGGAAACCACATGCAGTCCTGCAGTGTGAGATGATTCTCAAGAGTGTCTCAGAGTCACTGCTGGTGGGGTGGTCACCATCTTGAATCTCTGGCACTATATTTAAAGCACCTGAACTTCTCCGCTGCGGTGAGTGCGGAGTGCTATAATCCTCCCCCACACGACTCGCCAGTCAACCACGCGGCAGTGGCAGGTGAACAAAGATCACAGTAGTGCTATATTTAAAGCACAGTCTGTGGGGCTGAGTTCACCGGCTGCTTGACTCCTCCCCCACTCCTGGGCAGCGGCTGCTCACTGAGTCCCAGCCCGGATGGAAAAAAATTTTAAAAACACTCATTTCTCCCCAGTCTCTGCTCCTCAAATCCACTGAGCAAGTTAGGACTGGGGTTTCAAGATGCTACTCCCCCAAACGCACCTCAAAAAACTGGAAATGAACTGGGGATTTTTCCATCCAGTCTCAGAGCTGCTGGGGAAGCCGTCTGTCTTCAAGTCGCCATCTTGATTCTTCTCCTGGTATTTGTTCACTTGAAGGCAGATTGGTTTTCACTTAACACAGCTGGAATTCTGAAGATAGCAAGGAAGGGCCCTAACATCTAAGGTCCTCAGACTCTCCACTGGAACATCTTCTGCACTATTGGATGTATTTGCTACTCCGTGGGGAACAGATAATCTTGTGTGTCATGTGATTATGGCAGCAGGCTTCAGAAGGACTCCCCCAGTACAAAGTAATGGTAGAACTAAGTCAAATTCTATAATTAATCAATACACATAAAATGGATTTGGGTGTGGGGGCAGATGATAGGAATAAGAAAGGTAATCTCTAGCTACAATTTAAGCAAAATTTCCAAAAAATGCTACAAAATGACCTTTGCTGTAAGAACATTTAAAGTTACATGTCAACCTTGGGGACATGTTTCTAATTCTACACATATTTCTCCTATAGATACAGTGGACATTTCTCCTCTGTGAGCTGTCCTGTCCGCCAGCTTTGCCTGCTCCAATCCCCCCTCCACCCAGTGACCTCAAGCTCTCTCTCTCTCTCACCACCTACTGGCTCTCACTATGTTCCTCCCATGGGCTTCACTCACTTACAGGATAGTTCTCAGAGCCCTTGACCTGGCTTCCTGTCTGCTCTGGGGCCTCCCATCACAACACTTCCAAAGGTCCTCTTTACATGTGGCCCCCATGACCATGTCTTGAACTACTACTCCTGGAGGCTGTGGAGCCCTCTCTGTTCACACAAACTAAAGGAAGTCATCATGCTGTGGCATGACCACACCTGCAACAACATAGTTGTGATTGTTAAGGCCAATTGTCATCTCCAATATAGTGTGAGCTGTGTGAGGCACCGGAGACTGAAGTGCCCCCTGCTCCAGCCACAGCACCCATTTGGCATGTAGGGGAGCATGGACAGGGGTTGAGAGTGCATTAAAGAGAGCTTGAAGGGTGGGGTGCCAGAGCCTACCTTCCCTGGGTTCCTGCTTCCGGATACTTCCATCCTGCACTGACAACTGCTCTGCTGTGATCCTTGGGTCAATTTCAACAGTGTTCCCATAACAGAATGTTTTCCTATTATCTTTTCAAAAATTTAGAACCCATTCTTTGTCTAGAATATGATTAATGCTAATATATTTACAGGTACTTCAATTATGGTTGAAATTGATTTGGAGCAATGGGATTATTAACATGAAATAATTTAATTTTTCTCCCATTGCTGCTTGAATGTGTTATATCTTCCCTTTCTCTGCCTTGGGTGGATTACAAAGTATCTATGTAGGTCATTTTTAGTTCTCAAATCCCACATGAGGCTGAATTCTGCCTTTTATGCCAATCTCCTTCTCATGTCTCACCTCTTGCCAATCTTCTCCTTTCCTCCTTCCAATTCGAACTCAGCACCTATTCCTTCCAGGAAGGTGGGCAGAGGTGGGGAATAGGTGATAGGCAGGGTGAAGGAAGAAGAGAGGAGGCACCACTCCTGTATATATATACATATATATATATATGTATATATATATATATATTTATATATATATCTGGGCTTCCACACTAATGTGTAAGTCATCCCTGAATCAAAATTATTTTCATGAATGAAATTTCCTTTATATCATGTTATGGTTTAGATATGAGGTGACCCCAAGAGCTCATGTGTGAGACAATGCAAAGAGGTTCAAAGGTGGAACTATCAGATTATGAGAGTCATAACCTAATCAGTGCATTAATCCTCTGACAGGGATTTTTATAAGCCAGTAGGGTGTGGTTGGAGACGGTGGGTCATTGGTGATGAGGGGTATATATTTTGTCTGTGGTGAGGAGAGCTCTCTCTCTGACTTTCTTTCTGCTTGCTGGTACCATGTCCTTCCTGAGCTGCTTTCCTCAACCACACTCTCCTGCCACAGTGTTCTGCCTTACCTGGCCCAGAGCAATGGAGTTGGCCATCTATGGGCTGAGACTTCTGAAACCATGAAACCCAAATAAACCCCTCTAAATTAGGCCCCTCTAAAATTGTTTTTGTAAGGTCTTTTAGTTGCAGCAGTGGAAATGTGACTACAACATATTAGCTGTGACTAAACATATTGTTGTTAACAGTTGATGCAGAATTAATGCTTCCTCAATATAAAGGTTTAAGTAATTTTACCTTTTTTTGGCTTAATATATATGTATACTACCAGTGCACTGACTGATGGTTTCTCCATGAGGACAGAGTTGGTCAAAGATGAGAGCAGAGAGAATCAACTGTATTTTGTCCAGGACTCCAGTGCTGTCCACTCTGCTAGCCACATTGATGGTGTTGCCCCAGATATCATATTGTGGTTTCTGGAATCCAATGACATCAGCTATTACAGGTCCACGCTGAATGTGTGTAACACACTAGAATTGAGTAAAGGAGTTCAGAAGGACAGCAATAGTCTTAAGCAGGAAAGCTTTAAGGCTGTTCTTGAACCTACATTGTTAAGCAAACATTAGCTCAACTCACGAAATTCTAAAGAAAAACAAGATAATTCCTTTAACTTTATCATCTCAAAAATAATATAATGTTTAGGTTTGTTCATTTTCCCCTCTATATCATGATTCCTGTCTATATGCCCATGTATCCTCATTCTATAATAATAGAAAACTGGCATGCTTTGATAACTCAGAATTATAATGTAATTTTCTGTGTTTCTGTATAATCTTAGACAAGAGAGGCTCATTGTACTGTTTTACAATAGGTTAAGGATTGATGTTCATTTTGAAATCTTTTTATTTCAATTCCAAATGGTCACACTGAAAGTATGTACTGCATTTTGTTGGACATTTTGCAACCTTGGGAATCTTGGGTTCACTCCAATATTTGCCAAAATGACAAGTACAAAGATAATCCCACAGTACCACGTAACAAGGTGTTTATGACTTCTTCAACTATTCTAAAGTTTTGCATGTGCAAACTCTTCTAATCATCACAACAGGCCTCTGAGGTGGGCAATGCCATTATCGCTTCTGTCTTTCAAGTAAGGAATAGTGGGACATGCCATCACACAGGTAGCATATGTTAGCATATAGCCAGGTAGGGGCTCCATGGCCTCTGCTCCTAACAACTGGAGCCCCCTGTCTCCAGCACATGCTTCTTGATTGTGTGGTGGCATCCCACCTACTGGCTGTTGCTTTTGATACTATCCCACTGGATCAGGAGGAGCATATTCACAGTGCTACTTCCCATTGCTAAACTGTACCCATGTAGTTTGCATTAGTGTTAGTAAAGAATTCTACTGATATCCACATTGAAAAGCATCTTAGTGCAATAAAAGATTTTGATGGAATACAAATTTGGGGAAAATTTTCATGTGAGAAAATGACTGGCACCTTATAATGTCTAACAGGGAGAAGTTAGATGTGAAAAGAAGGGGTGGGGGCAAGGGTTGTGCTTTTGGTGGACAGGTGAGGGTGAACAGAGTAAGGCTGACAGCTGCCATCCTTCATGACACACTCACTGCACCGTCTTCTGGCTATCTCTACCAGGTTTTGCTTGGGTTCTCATCCCAAATGAGGCTAGTCTTTCCTGCTCTGCATTCATCAGAGTGAGGAAAACAAATCTGCTGAAGGGTGAGCCTCTCCAACTATGATGCTCCAAGGAGCCCTAACCAATGGGTCTCCAGGGTGATCCATGTAGTTACCTCTCCTGATGCAATCCGGCCAGTTCTAGCCAAGGTATGATGGATTTCTTGGAATCATGGGGTTTGTGCGCTTTGCTTCTTCAGACAACTAGGTGCCCTGGGCCTCCACCCCTACATAGATGATAGCGATTTTGTAGACCTCCCTTTCTTAGTAGCTACAGTTATAAAACTCTGGTTATTTCATGCTGACATTTGGGTAGAGAGCAAACTTTGGTGCTGGTGAATGTGGAGATGGCACTTAACATTAGGAGCCAAAGCTTCAAAAATTGGATAATGTCTCTAACAAGGGGAGGCCTAGGATCTTCCCCAGCCCATTTGCAGAGGCAGGATGATTCTGTACTCTGAGAACTCAATTCAATGCACAGAACTGCAGATGCTATGGGAGTGGTGGAGGAGGGCCACAGAACTAGAGATGAAGAGATCCATCACTCCCCTGCATTTTCTCCTGGGCTCAGGTTCCTCACCTTGCTCTAACTGTATTGATTAATGAGGATGTTTCTGAGAAATATTACCGACCTCCTTACTGGTATTTTCAGGCAAGGTTTGCTCTTTTCCATGGAAAGTCAGACTTGGAAACAGGCCCAAAGTTGAAGCTTAGAGTCTTACAGCTACAAAAAGAGGGGGGAAATACATTCCCCATCACTTCTGTGAAGTACTCAGTAAAACTCACTACTGTTTTAGGAGCCCAAGAAATTTATTCCAGCTCCATCCCATGGGTCACAGCACACAGGAGTGAGCTCTGGGCACTGGCCTGTGATTCTGTCCCCTCATCCACCAGCTTCTCCTCTGGCTGCTCAGCCAGCAGCTCTGCAGGTGGGGAGAGACTGAACTGATTATTGGTGGCAGTAAGGCCATATTTATCTAGCTCAGAATGTGCCTGTTCTGTGGTTCTGATTAACAGCTGTATCTAATGGCTTGGAGTGCTGCAAAGAATGTCAAGAGTGAATCTAGGTTCTTTGCACCTTCTGTTTTTGGTGATAAACTTATTCTTCAGAATTCCTACTTGTGAACTCCCTTTTGAGGGCACCAGGTGCTGAGATCAAGCAGGGAAACCACATGCTGGGTGAGGAGGAGGGTTGGGGAAAGGAAGATGCAAAGGCCAAATGCAATATTGAATGAGGCTTCCTTAGAAGTCTACAGGGCTAATGTGTGGGCTGAGCACATAGATCCTACTAATTATTCAATAATTAGTGTAGAGCAGGTACTCCACAAGTCCCTGTTGAGGAAGATCACTCTATTGCTCACCTTAGCTTGTAATGTATTAAGACATTTGTTTTGGATGTGACACATGTGACTGACAGAGAAGTCCCATATTCCCATGCTATAGTGCAAGGCACAATCATTTTGATCCATATATGTCTGACAGCGAAGAAGGTTGTCTGTTATAGAGTTATTTTCCAAAAGGGATGTTATGGTTTGGATAGGTATCAGTGTGTTCCCAAGAGTTTTTGTGTTAAAAGCCTAGTCCTCAGTGTGGTTATGTTCTGGGACCTTTTAGAGGTGGAATTAGTGCAAGGTAACAAAGGTCTCTGGGAGCTGCCTTTGGAAGGATTTACTCCTGATCTCTGAGTGAGATCCCATGAGAGCAGTTGTCACAGAAGAGCAAGCCTGGTCCTTAAGTCTCTCTCTGACTTCCTTTTTTGCCATGTAAGGTATCACCCTCACACTCCCACTGTGATGCCACTGGTGTTTTAGAGGTCCTCACCACATGCTGACTGGGGGGGGGCTCCCTGATCCTGTACTTTCAACCTCCCAAACTATGAGGTAAACAAATCTTTTTTTTTTTATAAAGTACCCAGCTTAAGGTTTCTTGTTATAGCAACATAAAAAATGTTGGTACAGCAGGGCCTTATGAAAATCTGAGGATAGTGTTTCCACTGCCCAGGACAGTGTGATGCCACCTGTGTGTGTAGTAGAGCCCTGCTAAAAGTTCACTGTGCAAAAATGAGATTGTATTTAAAAAAACAATGCAAGCTTGAGTGCTGACATCTAATAGCACATGCAGAGAGGAGAATCGCATTTGCCAGAGATGTAAAATAATTTCAGGTTTTTAAATTCAGGCTACACATATAGCAAAGGAAAAGCAGTGTTAAAGATCTAGATTTTTGTTCCAAAAAGTTGAAATCGGTGTGCAAGAGAAAGTTAAAAACCATATAGATGGAATTTGTCACAAGAACTACTCTTATACGGACCTTCAGAAGCAGCAAAATGTGTTCCCAAGAAAATCAAAGAAGGTTTTATAACTCATGGATGATTGCAAGCAACTGTGCCAGCATTTCAAGGCAGCTGTGTACTAACTGGATAGACTAACACATATTTTTTAAGTTAGAATTTGTGAAAGGCAAGAAATCATGAAGCATGTAAAAAATCAACTTAAAGTTTATTAAGAACTTAGAAATCAGAAAGATTTTTCTCAATGAACTGAAAGTTATTTTTATGTATGTGAAAAATTGTTTTTCCCCCCTAAGATAAGAAGACAATTTGAAAAGCCATGGCTGTTCCAGAACCTAGGGCACATCTTGTAGGTTGCGGCCTGGGAATGTGAGACTGTATTTCTTGACATGTAAGCTATCACCCTCACAATTCTAATAAGTATTTATTAATTACATTTTATATCTTTGAAATCAGGAGGAATCTTACAGTCAGTGGGCAGATTCTCATTTCACTGATAACAGTCTATGGAATTAATGGATCAGCTTTCAATCAATAACTCACAGTATCTGCAACTCTGGACTAGAAATGACTACGCATTCTGTGCAGATTGGACCATGGCTGGACAGTAGGGGGCTGTGGAGACTGATATCCAGTTCACACCTACTTGCTAAACCATGTACCTACAGCTTGGGTCCAACCAAATGGGGTGTATTTTTCTAATTTGCAGGGAAGTGTTTTAGGGGCTCATAGCTTCCCCAAACCCTTCCATTGCAATCCAGTCCTGCTCCTGTAAAGATGCAATTGTAATTGTTCTCTTCCAACGTCATAGGACAGCAGCATTTCTGTGAGTTTACTCCTTGTTCCTGGCCTCTGCCACAACTGAAGCCCCATCTCTTTGAGCCACCTGCCTGCTCACAGCTTGAAGTAGATGCTTGTTGATGGCATCCAGTTTGGTCACCAGTGCAAATGCCAACTCCAAAATGTGCAGGTAATGCCACTCAGGCTACTGGAAGAAAGAAAACAGGTGGAGATGTGGATCAGAACTCAATCAATCAGAAACCACTTATACACAAGCCCAGCTCCAATCCACTGACAGCTGTAAGAAGGATATCTCATCTCCAAGAATCATCAATTCAGAGTCCATGGTTATGGCCAAAAGGAGACATAAACCTCTGGAAGACTCTGACTCCATAGTCTCTGGTACCTTCAGGCAGAAACAGCATGGTGGGTTATAAGTCAGGCTACCCACTTTTAGCCTGGAGGGCACCAATGAGAGCCAGCTTTGATAAGGGCTGTCTTCCCATTCTCCTCTGCCCCTCCCCAACCAGGCCAGCCTTACTCTGCTGGACTCCAGCTCTGGATGGCTGTAAGGGCTTTCCCCTGGACTACAGTTGGAACTGATGAGTAAGAGCTTAATGGGAGATTGGCAGGTGGGTGGAAAGAGATCTTCCAGCTCCATAGCATGCTCTGAAGGGTGCTTGACTCTGACCACCCAGAATGAAGGCCATTGTTCCCAGTGATAGCTGTTCTCCCTGCAGCATCCCCCAGCTCTGAGAATGCCCTCCCACCTTCTTCCCTCTAACACCTGGAGAAGGAGTGTTACACTCTCAATTATGTCCCCCACCCAAAGTCTTATGTTGAAATCCTAACCTTAGTACCTCAGAATGTATATGTGGAAAGTAGTCTTTAAAGAAATAATTAAATGAGGTCATTAGGGTGAGTTCTTATCCAAAACATCTGGTGTCCTTGCAAGAAGAGATCATGACACAGGCACACAGAGACAACCCCTTGAAGACACAAGAAACAGCTGCCATCCACAAGCCAAGGAAAGAGCTCAGGACAACCAACCCTGCCTACACACAGATTTCAAGTTTCCAGCTTCCAGACTGTGAGACAGTAGGCTGCTACAGGTTAAGCTGCCCAGTCTTGCCATACTTTGTCACACTCTGTCTGTGCTACTTAATTAGGCAGCCCTGGCAAACCAATACGGGTAAGGGAGAAGGAGGTGGAGATGAGCCATGTATTCAAGGTGGAGAAAACCCAGGTAGCACTGACAGAGAGGGGAGACAGATCCAAGGGTCACTTACCTAACTCAGAGTGACTGAGCAGGAATGGAGGTGTGGTATTCAGGAGGGCTCCCAGCCTCCACTCTGCTCGCACTCAGCCTGAGCACCCTCTGTTCTGGAGCTGTGGTGCATCCAAGGGGCTCAGCCCCATCTAGGCCTCTGCCTATGAGACATGAGTGGCAACCCCCACCTCTAGCTGTGAAAACTCCTTGGGCCTCTTGGCACTGACAAGCTGAGTACCACTGCAATAAATGATATCAACATAAGTGGACAAGAGGAACTATGTTTCTCATTAAGGAAGGATTTCATTCCCTCAGGTAAATTGTGTCTTCTAGAAAAGGCAAATGAAAGGGCACTCTTGCCGTGAATCCTCACCATAAAATCCTGACATAAAAACCAAAACATTGTAACTATGAAGTGACAGCCAGCAGTGTTTGGTAGCAGTGCACAGTGTCATTTCTTAGGAACAGCAAAGGTTGCTATTATGGCTTATGGAGGCACAGGATTTAGGGCCTGTGCATCACTTGTAAAGCACCTTGCTCCTTAGCAGGAGCACAGATTGCTGAAATCAACAAGCAGGAACATGTGTGGTAAAGACTGCAGCTGTCCACTAGGGAGGACAAATTGGCCAAGGGAGAAATGATTTGCTATTTACCAAACCAAGGTGCAACAGAACATCCTCTGCTCTCTGATAAGGTAACACCCTATTTGTTTCCATGCATTAGGTTTAAGCTGGATAATAAGAAGAGATTGAGTTTGGGGAGTGGGGTTATAAATCAAATGTCAATAACTCATGTGCACTTTGTAAACTCTAGGAACAAATTATGTTCAATCTCTGGAACAACTTAATTCATTTTGAAAGGTCCTTCTAACTGAGCTCTTGATAAATATTTGAGGGAAGTGTGAAGCAGCTATGTCTCCCATGACCCAAATAATTTCTGCCAGTTATCTTCAAATATATAATTGACTTCCATCTACACAGCAAGACCACTGAACAGACACATCAGAAGTGTGGAACCCAGTTAAGATGTGATGCAAGTGATAATGGCCTCAGATGAATTTCCTGTATGTGTTTGAAAGGTATTAATGTGAAATTAGGATGCAGTGAGTGAAGCTTCCCTGCAGGGTCAGATGATCTGGAACCAATCATCAGTGCTGAGCAGCAGCCTCTGCCCTCATAGTAACTAAGAACAAGAGAAAAGATCTGGAAAGGCCCCTCCCATCAGCCTTAGTGTTTCAGTCCTAACACTTCAGGTTTGGGTACTGGTCACCAGCTTCCTATTTGATTTCTCCGCATTCCATTACTTTAAAGCTTGGGATGGGATGGTTGGATGGGTGGAAACTCTGAAAGCTCTGCATCTGCTCAGAGGGCAGGGCTCAAATTCATGGCACTGCCTGAAGACCAGAAGCACTTTCTGGCCTCCTCCTCAGTACTCCTGTTTTCAGAGAAGGTTCTTTTAGGATTACATGTCAAATGCTTAAGCTAAGTGGGAAAATCCCTGAGTCACACACCCACACACACATTATCACTTGCTATGGGCACAGGCTGCATTACCGAGCAACAGTTGAAGCAAGCATGCCACCTCTTTTCACT
>PVKS010045354.1:0-13839 GCA_004027875.1 Aplodontia rufa
GGAGGCAGGGAAATCCCTCAGAGTCTAGGCAGGACTGTCACTGCTTCTCCCCACCCTCAACCTGCCCAGCATGGGTATGACAGCAAGAGGCTACCCCTGCTCAGGTATCTGCTCTGTCCCTGTGTCTCTCCTCTGTCTCTCTGTGTCACTGACACTGTCTCTCTCTCCCTCTCCCCTGCTCTTCTCCTCCTCCTTCTTCGTTTTTGTTTCTGTCTCATCCTCTGTCCCACTGCCTCCCTTCTGCCCTCTGCTTCTGTTTCTCCCTACCACCCCCTCCCCAGGTCATTCCACCCTGTCCCCAACTAGATGAGCCCTATGTCTTTGAACATGCCACCTGAGCACCCACACCTGTCCCAGCCTGGACCCACCCTCCCTGCCTGTCCCCCAGCTACCCCAGCTTCTCCACGCATGGGGGACCCCCACAGAATGGCCTTCAAGTCCCATCCAGAGGGCCTAGACCCCTGGGCTCTAGGTCACATCTCAAGCACATTCATAATCTGAGGGAGGAAAAATGTTGGTAATTTGAATTTCAGGAAGTGAAAGTTCCATGAAAACCTGCAGGTGGGCGGAGAGCCACTTGAAAAGTCAGCCTCCTAACCTGACATGCCAGGAGGAAGCCAGGCAGGGAGGGGTATGCTTTTATAATTTCCAAAGGAGAAGTGCTATTATTTAAATATAAAGGGCCGATCCGGTGAGGGTCTCAGCATACAGATGCGGAGGCCTCAGGGGAGGCTGTGAGCAGCAGGTGCTGGGGGGGGGGGTTGTTGGGGCAGGGCCCAGCTGAATCCTAGAGTCCTTGGTGGTTGGACTTAGGAGCCCATGTCTGTTAAGATGGATTCTTAGGAAAAAGAAGAGTTTAGGACGGGGAGGGGCAGGGAGAGTGGACTGAAGTCACAGCACACAGAGGGCCACCTGCTGCCAGAAGCCTGGGGGCTGAGGCCCTGGACTCCCTGGTCTCAAATCCCTGCACTGTCACCACCTGCCCAGAACACCTTGTTCTTACCTCTCCACAGACCCCCTGGGAGCTTTCAAAGGGGCTGAATCACTGGTGAGAGCCCAGCACCCTGGATGGCACAGGTGGGGGAAGCAGCAGCCTGCCTCTGCCCAGTTCGGTTTCAAATCCCTGCTAAGGCAGAAAGTGCCAGTCACAGTACTCTGTGGGGTGCATCAGGGATTCAGTAACAGGAGACCCACATCCAAATCCTGCTGTCATCTTTGCCAGCTGAATGACTGTGGACTTATCTGCTCTGAGTCTTCCGTACCCCGCCTGGCATGGAGATAGTGTGTCCACCGCGTGTGGCACAGACTCACCCGTAATATGTGAGTTCTGGGTCTTCATTTTGATACAGCTCCAGGATGGTTTTTTTTTTGTTTGTTTGCTTCTTTTCTAAGAGAGAGGGACAGTCAGAGAGAGAAAGAGAGAACCAATTTTACTATTGGCTTTTCACGTAGCTTTCAATGCTCTGACCCTTCATTGTGTACTTGGTGCTGGGATTCGAATCCATGTACTCGTGCATGACAGGCAAGCGCCGTAACTGCTGAGGGGCCACTCCAGCCCTGGATTTTTCGGTTTTTAAAATTTTTTTGTTTGCTTTTGGTACTAGGGATTGAATCCAGGAGTGATTTACCACCAAGCCACATCCCCAACCCTTTTTCTATTTTATTTTGAGGGTCATGCTAATTGCTGAGGCTGGCTTTGGTTGTGATCCTCCTGCCCCAGGCTCCTGAGCTGCTGGGATTACAGGCGTGGGCCACTGTGCCCAACTCCCTGATGCTTTTACTGTGCTAGCTACTTCAACCTCTCTCAGCCAGCTGGTTGGAGGGCTGGAAGAAGAGAGGAAAGGAAGACTGGATGGATGAGAGGATGGAAGGGAGGAAGGAAGGATAAATGGGTGGGTGGTGAATAAATTCAATCCCCCTCGAGACTAACCTACCAAACCACACCTTCCTCTACTTTCCAATCTCTGCACTTAACAAAAGAACTGAATATAAATTCCCAGGGACATGGGTGAGAGAGAGGTGAAGTGAAGGAAGACAGGAGGAAAGTCGCTGCCCTGTTCCTGTGGCAGGTGGGGAAGAGCCAGCTGAAAGGATAAAGATTTCCTCAACTAGAGACCCGGTCCCCAATCTTCAGTCATTTCCAGGGCCCAGATGCCAGTCTTCAATTTGATTTTCTTCTCTCCTTAGGTTAAAGTGACTCCCAGCTGCTCGGCACCTGAACAGAATGAGAGCGTCAGGTAGGACAGGGTTTAAAGATCTTAAGGTCAGCTTTGAAATTCATTTTGAAGTTGTTTTCCTGACATCAGCATCCCCCCGTCCTGGGTACAGAGGTAGTTTGGTGACCCTGTTCTCGAATGGCCTGGTTAGAAATCCAGGAGGAAACCAAATCCAGGGGGAGCCTGGAAGAGTGGAAGAGGCAACTTCCTACCTGTAAGGGGGCTGGGATGGCGGAGTTTCACCACATCTTGCAAACACCTGGCCCTGCTTAGAAGCCAGGGGCGATATCTACCTGTAGAACTTTTCCAGAATCCTCAAAGCACAGGGCTGGAAACGAGTAAGGTGAAGGTCTCCTCATCCACACCCTCATGCTATACTCCCTCAGTACACATAGGGAAACTGAGGCACCGAACATAAAATGCACTGGCCTCAATTATGTATGCAGTGGGGTAATCAACAGAGCCAAGTCCACAGGGTTAGCATGAGGCTGCGCTGAGCCCGAGTCTCTGTGTTTGCACGGCACCTGGCCCAGTCAACTGTGAGCAGATGTCCCAGGGGGATTCTAGTGCCCAGAGCCACACTGTGCCCCAGAAGGCAAAGGATCCCCTACCCTCGCCCCATCCCACTCAGGATCCAGTGGGTCTCCTCTCCCCAGGGCTCGTACAAGGCCAAAAAGCTGAGCTGGGGCTAAGGAGGAAGGTGAGGCCCATAGGAAGTGCAGAGGAGGGGCTGGACCTGGGCCTGGGACTGGAGGGATTTAATTCAGAAGGCTGGAGGAGGTGAAATGTAACCTGCTTTCTGGTCCCTGTAAGGCAAGGGGTGGGACGTGGAGCTCTGGGAGGCTCATGCCCACGTGTGGATGGTTTCTCAGTGACAGGGTGGAGGGTCAGGGGCAGTGTGGCTGTAGGCAGCGGAGGCCAGGAAGTTTGTCTTGGAGCTACTGAGCAAATCCAATATATCAACATGTTTATTTGTGATAGCTTTGAGGGGCAGTTGATAGAAGATGTGAGGGGCTAGGCCCACTCCCAAGCCACTCTACAGCTCCCTACTCTTTTTTTTTTTTCTTGTACCAGGGATTGAACCCAGGGGTGCTTAACCCCAGCCCTTTTTTTGTTTTTACTCTGAGACAAGGTCTTGCTAAATTGCTCAGGACCTCACTAAATTACTGAGGCTGACTTTGAAGTTTCAGTCCTCCTGTCTCAGCCTCCTGAACTGCTGGGATTGCAGGCGTGCCCCACCACACCCGGCGTAGAGCATATGTACACTTGAAAACTATAACATCCGTCCCAACAAACCATGACCTCAGTGCCAAGGGCATCACGGTGTCCGTCTGTGACTGACAGACTGCAGTACAGAGGCTGAGCTCCTGCCCAAGGTGACTCAGCACGATGGCAGCCCTGAGCACTGGATGCCACCTCCCCGACGTCCCTGCTCCCCGAGCCTTCCTCATGCCTTCCTGACTCTCTGACCATCTCATGATTTCTTGTGGTATCACCACGTAGCCCCAGGGTCTGTCCCTGCAGCAGGGGTCTCAGAACCTGGTCTCATTGTGGGGGTTTGATGAGAAGTCGCATGTGGCCTTGCCCTGTGGTTGGGCGCGGTGGCCTCCTGGCAGTGTTCTTGCTCCTACAGGTCTGAGTCGCATCCTGGCCCTTGCCTTTGTCCTGGTCACCACGTGAGTCTTCCTTCGCACTTCCGGCACCTTCAGCACAAAAACCATCCATCTGCCACGCTGGATGGGTGAGTGGGGTGCTGCCTGAGGCAGGCTCTGCAGTGGGGGGGGGCGGGGAGGGGCTGGGGACAGAGCTTGCCAGCATCCCAGGGTGACCAGGAGACAGCAGCACCTGACTTTGTGGTCCTCTGCCCCTGGGAGGCAGTGTGAGAGAGAAGAGGCACCACAAGCAGGCTGCCGGGAAGGTGGGAGCCCAGGGGAGCAGAGGAGTGTTCCAAGGCCCAGGGCCACACATGGGACTGTGCCAAGGGGAGAGGAAAGGAAGAAGAGAGGGAGGGAGGAGGAGGAAGAGGAAGCGTGGGAGGCTTTTCCTGCAAGCGCCTTGGCCTCCCTGCCTGCAGCCCTCATCCTGCAAACCCCTGTGCCCTGCTCCATCCCAGCCGCAGCTCTCTGCTCAGAGGCCTTCCCGACCTCCCTCCTCCTCCTTTAGCCTCTCTCCAGGGTCAAATTCCTCATTCCTCCAATGCCCCACATTCGGCTGTTTGTTAGGTTCCCTGCTCTGGCCTGTCCCCTCCCCCTGTCCCCTCTCCGGAACCTGGGTGTCCTCGAAGGCAAGGGTTTGGTTTTGTGTGCACCCATCTCTCCAGCACCTGGCACAAAGAAAGAGCCTGCTAGTTAATTGATGAATGAAAGAAAAATGGGTGGATGGAGGGGTGGAGGGGACTGATGAGCAGCAGGGTGCCCCCTCTGCATGAGCAGCTGGTGGTGTGATTGTGAAATAGGCTCATGCAAGCTCTGTGCTGGGGTTTCACATGTGTTCTGAGCAAACCAGAACCATGGAGGGCCACCTCCACAGGATCCTACTGAAGAGCCATGCCGGCTCGCTGCTGCCCGAGATGGAGGAAAGCAGTCGCCCTGCCCCAAACGCAACCCCCAGGAAGGTCTCAGATCCTCCATGGCAGCCTCTTATTTATTTGTTTTCAACCATGACCACGGCCCACGCTGAGATGATTGAGAAGTTTATATAGATGCTTGGTGGCCACCGTGTGTCCCACCCCAGGGGCAAGGCTTCATGAAGGAGATGGACTTGGCTGCCCATGGGCCCAGAGAGATGGACCCAGGTTGGTGCAGAAAGCTCAGAGTGTGTGTATGTGGTGCTCAGGGTGTCCTGCACAGGAGAGAGTTGCAGCCCAGGGACCACGAGAGCCATAGTTGAAAGGATGCCCCTAAATGCTGTCTCTCAGTATCCAACTACTAGGGATCAACAAATCAGTACCCCTGGCCAGCAATCATCAGGTGCCAAGCTCTGTGTAAGGCCCAAGGGACTACAAAATGAGGAATGGGTGGCCCCTGCTCATGGTCTGAATCAGAGATCTAAATGGGCTTGACTGCAGAACCCACAAAACCTAAAGAGTTAAGACATGACTCGGAGTCTCCAGAAACACTCACTGTGGCAGGCAACAGAGCCAGCAGGGAAAAGCCACTGGGGTTCCATGCAGGAAGGGTGACTTTCATTTACATCAGAGGCTCCTACCCTGGGTGCAGATATCCCCGTTTTATTATTTAATGCATTAATATTGAAGTGCATACATTACTATAGCACAAATTTATTTTGGTTATCATTATGTTGATAACTGGTTCCCTTTGTAATCCAATCTGTTTTATTTTATGCATTTAATAAGTTGCAGTCTATTGGAGAAGGAAGTGCTAATGTCTCAGGGAAAATGGGGATCTATTCTGATGGGAGTTCATAGGTTTTTCCAAATCAGCACAGAAACTGATTTACCTGGCAAATTAGGCAGAGTCTTTTTTCTGATGGAAGTGACAAACTCAACCCTGTTTCAACAAAACAGAATGTCTTGAATCACATAATTGGGAAGCCCACTGGCATCTGGCTTCAGGTGTGGCAGGATCCAGCAGCTCCCATAAAGCCTCCAAAGCCTGGCTCTCTGTATCCTTGGGCTCTGCTCCTTGCTACTTAACCTCAACAGGTTAGAGACAGGACTTTCCCAGCACAATGGGAGATCTGACACAGAAGTACAACCAGAGCTGAGACCCGGTAAAAGATAAGATGTCAGGAGGTAGCCAAGGTCCCTAAAGCCCAGCCAGAGAGTCAGCACTGCAGGCGGTCAGGTGAGCAACTCCAACAGGGCCGAACCAACAACAGCAGCCCAGTGTTCCCCAGGTGCAGGGCTGGGCCCTTACAAACTGACCCCACTGGACCCTCCCCGCAGCCCATGAGACCACTATGATAGTCTCCATGTGCAGCCAAGGAAACTGAGTCTCAGGGAGGCTAAACAACACACAGCCACAAACCAGAAACCCAGGCTCAAACTCCAAACATGAGAGTTGTGTATGCATATGTATGTGGGTGCTCCTGCATGTACACGTGTGCCTGCATGTGAGGAGGTGACAGGGCTCATGCAAGGGGGCTGGTAGATCATGTCCACAGAGCCATTTTAAACCCCCTCTTCTCGTACTCCAGCACCCATCCCCTCCTCCCCACTGAGGGAGCCAGAAGCTTTCTCTCTAACCAGACTCTGTCTTCTCTCCAGCAGACATTGCTCCGAAGGACTCTGGTGAGTACCCAAAATCCCCCATCTGCCCAGGGCTGGATGTCCCTGGGTCCTATTCCCAGTCCTGCAGGTCCCAAAGAAATCCCTGAGTCCAGGGTCCACTCAGTGGTGTCCTCTGAAACCCTCCAGGCTCCTGTCTGTCACCTTCTATATAGTCCCCACCCAGCCTTTCACACTGGATGGGACACGGCTCAGTGTTTCCATTCCCCAGTCCCTCCCCCAGCAGCCCACCCACACCTCACCCCACCTGCCTTCTCCAGCACCCACGCCTGGCTGGGACCCTGAGGACAGGGGCTGTGCTCTTTATCAGGCAATGAACTCAAACTTGGCTCCGATGCTCCTAAGTGACAGGGGCCCTGTTGGGCACCACAGGGACCCGCCCAAGGCAGATGAGAGGGTGCTGATTGTCTACAGGGGTGCAAATGCCCAGTGTGCCACTGGAGGAGGGGAGAGGGCAGGGAAGGCTTCAGGGAGGAGGTGTCCTCTCAGCTGAGCCTCATAGAGGACAACAGCCTACACAAGGGATGGGATACCTGGGCTCCAGTGCAGCCCCTGAGTGGAGAGTGGCCCCGAGAGCAATGGAGAGAGCTCTGGAGGCAGGAGGGCTCAATGCACCAGCCACTGCAGGTGCTGGAAGGGGATTCAGCCAGGCCCTGGCTCCCGAGGGGCAGAGGAGGTGACAGGCAGGGATAATGATGCAGCACCAGGAGCTCGAGATTCCTGGGTGCCAGGTGCTATATTGCAGCAGGCATCTCGAGTGATCCTGCGCACACCACAGGTGCAGCAGTCACCTCCTTCCTAGAGGTGAGGAAACTGAGCCTCAGAGCGGTGCCACATCCCAGCCAAGGCCACAGGGCTCTGGTGGGGAGTGGGAGTTAAACGCCCCCACCCCACCCCATCCGGCCCAGAGCCAGCTCTTCAACAGCCCCTTGAACGACTCCATCCATACCCCGGGACCTCTGACCCCCACCCCAACATGGTGGTGGCTCTGAAGGGGGCTGCACCACCAGGCTTTTCCCAGCACAGTGTGGTATCACAGAGAGCAAGGACTGTGAGTGAACAGCCACTCGCCCTACACCCTCAACCCCATCTCCCGGTGGCCTCGTCAGTCAGATTCTGAGCATCTCAGAGCAGAAGAGACACTCAGACATCATCTGCAGGGGAGTGTTGAATTCGAGCTCCCTCCCCACCCACTCCCATGACAGACATCACCCATCCATCCCCACATCTGTGCTGGTTCCCTCCAGGCCCGCAGGCAGCCTCTAGAGCTTTATCATTGCAGTAGGCCAAATTCACAATTAGGAGAAAACCTTTTGGACCTCCCTGATCTAAATCAACTCCCTGATTCTGTAGTTGGCAAAGACAGCAGAAGAGATTTCTAGCAAGTCACACACAGCTCCAGGTTCCTGGCTGCCCTTCCCCTGCCAGTGTTCACCAAAGGATGCCAGGTCCCGGTCCTGAGCAATAGGCTAAGGAGCAAATCCAGCTCCCAGTGGCTGAGACTCCCTTCATCCAGCAGCCTGACTGGAAGGCTAGATGGTCAGAAAATCAATTCTGGAAAAGCCTGCTTAAGCAGGGCTGTTGACACCGGGTTTAGCAGACTTATCTGCAGTTGATTAGGCGCTGGGCAAGCTCCAGGGGTAGTCCTCAGGGGCCAGAGTGAATCCCGCTCCCTGAACAGGTGAAGACCTCTGGTCTCACCAAGAGTAAAGTGGTCTTGTGGGTGCAGTGGTGCATGCCTGTAATCCCAGCCTCTGGGGAGGCTGAGACAGGAGGATCGCAAGTTCAAAGCCAGCCTCAGCAATTTAGTGAGATCCTGAACAAATTAGCAAGATCCTGTCTCAAAATAAAAAATAAAAAGGACTGGGGTTGTGGCTCAGGGGTTAAGTGCTGCTAGGTTCAATCCCTGGTATTAAAAAAAAAAAAAAAAGTAAAGTCGTCTCCCAGGTGGATGGAGGCAGGGACCCCAAGGCTCACAGGATTTTGAAGACGAGCCACACTCTGGCTGAGGCCCTTTCCCCAGAATTGCTCCCCAAAACAGCCTTCCTGGGTGTCCCCTACCCCTGCTCTCTGAATGACCTGGCCTGGTTTTGCTCAGGTATCATTGAGTACATGTGCTGGAACTGGGGAGGGGAGCCTGGGAGAGGCACTTCCTGTAGATGAATGGGGCTCCTCACTCAGCAGAAGGACCCCCCAAGCCCAGCAGGGAGCCCCAGCATGCTCTCATTCAGAGCAGTGACTTTCCCTGCCACAGTAAGCTCATTGGCCTTGTGCCTGTGGGCTGTGTCCCACGCAGGGGTACACTTTCCCGATTCACCTAAAGGCTCACTCTAGGCCTGGGAGACCCCAATTATGCAGACCACGTTGTCCCTCCCAGCCTAAGGCTCAGCCCGGTCCAGAGGACATGTGTGTTTGTCCAGTGAAGATTTGTTGAGCACTTACTGTGTGCCAGGCTCGGGAGCTGCTGGGCTGATTAACAAGCTAATGAACATAAAGTGCGAACGTGCCACCATGCTTGGCGCCAGCTCACCCTCGCGGTGTGGTAGCCTCTCTCAGAACCACACCCTGGCAGAGCCACCCAACGCAGGGCACAGGGCCCAGCGGAGATGGCTGCCCCAGCCTGCGCTCTCTTTGACAGTGACCGTTTCTACCCCGTCCTCCCTAATGCTGCCTTCCCGATGGTCACTGTCATGTGCTGCTTAAGGTTAGGGTTGACGAGAACCTACTGGGCTGGAGGCTCACAAAGAGCCTGCTGAGGGCAGAGCCTCTCGGCATCTCCAGCTTGGTGTCCCATCCACCTCTCCTGCCAAGCACAGGCCCTCTGCATCTGCCCCAGGAGGGGCTTAGTAATGGGGACAATCAACAGAGGTGCCACACAGTGGGTGCCCAGTGGGTTCTCAGAACCAAGTGGGAGGACCAGAACCAACTGCCCATTCCTGTTACCTCCCAGGGTCTGGCAGTTGGTAGGTACTCAATAACGATCAACAGGAGGAGAGCCGGGACGTACTATTAAGGTTCACTTGTGGTTCCTCCTGAGGACCCAGGGGACGCATCATGGTTGCCCATTTTAAAGATAAGGCAGACAAGATGCAGGAGTTTGAAATCTTCCACAAAGGAACCCGGTTAGAGAGAAGTAGCCCACTCGCCAGGCTAGGGCCCCCAACAGATGGTCAAAGGGGGCCTCTGGGAGCTTATGAGGCTGCTGTGGTGCCAACAAGAGGTTCTCAAGCGAATCCCTTTCTCTCAGTGACAGGTTATCAGCTACCCCCACCCCCTTGCTCCACACATTTTTGAGGCACAGGGCCAGGGCTATGAAGGAAATCCAAAAATTTACTACGGGGTGGTCAGGGTCCTGGGCCCTTTGCTGGGGGCCAGCAGAGACGCTGCGGAGCTCAGAGTGGAACACTCTCCCGGACTCGGGGCTCAGAAGCCTCCCCTCTTGTTCCGGAGCCCGCCCCCTGTCCTTCCCGGCCCCTCCCACACCACGCCCACCAAGTCCTGCCTTCCCTCCGCAGAGGTCAAGAAGGCCACCAAGTGTGGTCTTTGCAAGCCCTGCCCTGTCAACTACTTCACCTTTCAACGTCGTGGGCCCCACCATGTGTTTCAAAAATCAAGTGTAAGTGCCCAAGAGGCCCCGGGGTTGCTTTTCTTCTATTTTATTTATTCATTAGAAAATCAGGCTACAGGCAAACGGGCCAGTGAGACCCACATTGTCCCAAGCTGCCCAGTAATCCCAGATCTGCTCGGCCCACCACACCCTGCCACCAACTTCACAGCAACATCTCGTTTTCTCCAGATCCCCTGGGAGGCGGGGCTGGTGCTGTCCCAAGGTCAATGAGGGGAAATCAAGGCTCACCTGCCTCAGCAGGGTTAGAATTCAGGTCCGTTGGCCAAGCTGCTGGGCTTGCTCTGAAAGGGGATGCCTGAGGGAAGGATTCAAGATCAAGGCCAGATGTAGCAGGCACCAGGCTCAGGAGAGAGACTGTCCCTGCTACCCAACCCAGATAGTGAACTCCCTATGACAAGAAGTTCATCCTCCCAAAGAAGGCAAATGGGTCAGGGTTCTTGAAACTAGGTCTAATTTCTTAGGCCAGGCAAGGACCTTGTTGGTTCCTGTACTTAAAACTCAGAGGTAGCAGGTGTCAGGAGCAGCTGGATCCAGGGGTTCACGCTATATCATCAGCCTCTTCTACGGTAAGCAGCTCTACCCTCCTATCATTCTTCTGTGCTGAAAATGGACTTCTCTGTGTGGTTGAGGAGAGAGGCCACCCTCTGGATTCACACATTAACCCAGCCTAGCATCCCACTGGGCAGAGAGGGGCCCTGTCTGAATCACATCGGCTAGAGTCCCAGACTGGTCTCTTTGCTGGCCCTGGGACACATGGCCATACCTGGCCCAATCACTGCTTGTCCAGGCCTGGGAGGGAGAGAGGTGAGTCCCAGGAAGCACAGGCGTGGGAGTGGAGAAGGACAGCTCTCCTGGGGACGCCAGGGCCAGCAGGAACATAGTAGTACTGCAGGCCTGAGTCCCAGCAAGGACCCTGCATCTTCCCTGAACAGACTGTTCAAGCCCACGCCTGCCAGGGCAACTCCTCAGGGAATCCCGCCAGCGCTCTTCCAGGAGGAAAGTTAGTCCTGGTGATTCCTGATGCTTCTGCACCAACCCCTGGCAGACCACCCATCCCGTGCCCGGATGATTGTTGTATTTTGCTTTTGTTCTTAATCTTTAATATCATGAGCCCTGTGAAAAACAACGTGGGCAGAAACCTGAACATCCTGCTGGTGAACGGTGAGTTGCCACAGGGTCCCCACCACGCTCTTAGTGCCTGGGAGACTAGGGGCCGCCTCTTCCCTGAACAGACCTGGGCTCAGCCACTGCCACGGCCAGGGCTTCCCATGGGTGTCCCAGCTGGGAAGCCAGGATGGGGTGGGAGGCTGTCAAGGGTAGTCAGGGAAGGGTTCCAGAGGGCCAGGTGGACAGGAGTTGGCCTACCGAGCAGTGGGCGTGGCTCCTTCTTGGGAGGGAGGAGAAAGGGGAGGGGCCTGTGACTGACACAGGCTGAAACATGAAAGCTGGTGGCTGGGAGAGGGGAGGATGGGAAGGCCAATAGGGAGGGCCATGGAATAAGGAGCTAAGAGTCCTGCTAACAAATCTGAATTTGAAGCCAAAGGCAGGAGGCAGCCATAGAAAGACTTTGAGCAGGGCATGAAGGACCAGCCTTGCATTCCAAAATCTTCTTCCCTCTTGGAATGTGGAAACTGGAGGCAGGGAGGCCCCGGGGAGGCCCATGGTCTTAATGACCATGCATCTCCAGCAGGTGATGAACAGGAGGCCAAATGGTAGCCCAGTCTGAAGGCAGGATTTACAAAGTCAAGTAAGGACCAAGTGGTCTTGCCCTGCCACACCCTCCTGTCTGCCTTCTGCTCTTAGACAGGGAACAGGGACCATTTCCATGTAAGGGCGATTTTCTGGGACCAAGGTCAGGGTAGATGGAGAAACATGAGCACATGGAGGAAGTAGCAGGGTAGGCCGGGAGCCCTGGCCCTGCTGAATTCAAGGTCCCGCATTTTACTCTTGGAGGTAACCATTTTCTCCTTTGCCAAGAACCCCTGCTGGGTCAGACCTGAGGTCGAGGCTGGAGCAGAGATGAGGGGCTCTGGCCAACTTCCCCGGGGGCCCAGAATGGCTGCGGCAGGGCAAGGCAGGACAGCTGAGCGGGGTGACCCGGTCGGTCCTTCTCCACAGCTCTGCCTCTTCCACCCCAGCCTCCTTCCCCAGGGCGGGTGTGCAGTAGGTCGGCCTCAGAGCGCTCTGGGAACAAGTCAGACCCAGGGGTCTGTCGGAGCCTCAGCTGCCCTGGCCCCACTGTCTCCAGCTGCAGATGACCTGGCGAAACCTGGGCAGCTTCCCTGCCCCTAAATGGGATCCCATCTGAGCAAATCTCTTTGTGCACTCTCCACGAGGAGGCCCTTCCCTGCCTCTCACAAAGCCAAAAAGATTTAAAAATCATCATCATCATCATCATCATCACTAACACGCACTGAGCGCCTCCTGCCGCTGGCCCTTTCGCTCAGCCTCTTCACTGCTCTGCAGGTGAGCTCAGTATCTCCGTTTACCAGGTAAGAAGCAGGCGCAGGAAGAAAAAGCAACTTGCCCAAGGCCACGCAGCCAGATACGGAGCTGTTGATTCCAGATCTGAATCACTCAGCCGAACTACCTCCTTGGACTAGAAACCTCTGGGCAGCATAGCTGTGGGGAAGTGCAACGAGTCATCCTGGGGCCTCGGGCTCCGTCTTCATGATGAGCCAGAACCAGGAGATCAGTGGTTCTTAACCTCTACTGGGCAGAGTATGCTCTGCACCCCAACCCCAGTTCCCGAAAAATCCGCAAACGTACAGGTTCACAAAAGGAACCTGAGGAGTCCACAGGAACCCCCCCTTGAGGGTGCCCCAGGAAAAGCCCTACGTGGACACTAAGTGGCTCTGAGAATCGAGAAGGGGCTGCTCCCCCTGCCTGCGGGCACCTGCAGAGCAGATGCCACTTCCCGCCGCCTTCGGGGAGCCACGGAGTCGCCATCGCCTTTGCAACACCCCCGTCTAGTGGTGAAGACTGAGAACTGCGACTTTCCTCCAAAACACAAGGTTCCCTGGAGAGCCCCGGCTGCGGCCTCACATCACAAATCCCACGGAAGCAGTTCAGGTTCCTGGACTCTGGGAATACCATCGAGCCCACTGCAAAGCTGTTTGCCTTCAAAAGCTGGACAACTTGAGTTGCAGGTTTTCTATTTTGTTGGTAATAACGTTCGTGATCGTCATTATTTTTATATCATTTTTTGCAGCTAAAATGTACCTTGTGTCTGCTATTTTAAATACCTCACTTAGTTCAACAGCCCATTGTACACATGCAAAAACTGAGGTCAAAGTGCTAAGCATACAAGGTGCCCTGGAGCACGCCTGGAATCCCACCAGCTGAGTTGGCCAAAGCAGGAGGATCACAAGTTCAAAGCCAGCCTCAGCAATGTCACGAGGTCCTAGGCAACTCAGCAAGACCCTGTCCCAAAATTAAAAATTTAAAAAGGGCTGGGGATGTGACTGAGTGGTCAAGCGTCCTTGGGTTCAATCCCTGGTACAAAAAAAAAAAAAAAAAAAAAAAGCTGTCATCCATTAGCAAGGCAAGGGACAAAGCAGACTCACACTAGTTAGATCCTGTTCCGTACCAGAGGGCTCAGCCATTCTGTCCTAGTACCTCTCAAGTCAGCCCAGCAATTATTAAGCACCCAATGTAGTCCTCTTTGCAGGACCTGATTTCATTCTATTCTTACTCTAGTTTTAGGCCTTAGGCTACACAGTGGCCATTTTCAGCCAAGTAACAAG
>PVKS010045355.1:0-13839 GCA_004027875.1 Aplodontia rufa
TTCTCCAATTTCTGGGTCAGATCAAATTCTTTGATCTTTAAATTTTTATTGTTGCTGTTGTTATTATTATTGGTACTGGGGATTGAACCCAGGGGTGCTTAACCCCTGAGCCACATCCCCAAACCTTTTTATTTTGAGACAGGGTCTTAGGGCCTCAATAAATTGGTGAGGCTGGCTTTGAACTAAAGATCCTCCTGGCTCAGCCTACCCATTCATTGGGATTACAGGCATGCACCACTGTGCCCGGCTACTGATTTTTAATTTTATTTGAAGGAGTTACGTTTTTACATCTGAAATATTTAATTATAGAACAGTGATATTTGGTTTCATGTTAATAAAATCATGTTCTTTCTCCTTTGTGCTAAAGGTAAAATTGCTGATACACTGTTATTAAATGTATGGTTTTTAATTTGAGTGTGAATAAATCAAATAGCCTTTGTTATATTATAAAGCTTAATAATTTTGATTTGTTTTCTCAAATCTTACTGAGTGTTTTCTTTCTCCAGATTTAAAGCTGTGATTAAGGATGTACTTATGTGTCCTCCATTATTAAAAATAAAATGCTTAAAGTTCCCTATAGATTATGCTTTTGTTTATAGATTTAGAGTCACAAAAGATGAATGTGGTTGTCTTTGTAGCATTCAGTGTCAAGAATGTAATGACTAAAGTGAATTAAAACAAGTATGATGAATAATTTTAGATCAGAGTGACAATTCTGATTTGCTGAGGGTATGAAATAGCTTGTAACAGAAAATCATAAACACTCCTTTTAGAGTGCCAGTGTCTGCAAGTGAAAATGTAGTTTGGTTGCTGTATCATGCAATTTGCCAAATGTGAGAAATAGCCTGGAGTGAGCGGAAGAAGACATAAAATGATCAGGTCTTTCAATTAAGATATTTAAATATCAGGCAGTAGGAGTATTGTCTCACAAGTCAGGATTTAGTAACAGAAAATTGGTATCTGGAAGAAGTTTTATGAGAAAGTGTTTATTGAGTGACATTTCACCATTTATATTTTATTTCACCTAGATCTCTTACTTATAATTTTATCATTATCTTTGTGGTGGTATGTAATGGAGTAAAGATAACCAAAAGCAATATTGATAAAACTTTTGGAACATTTTTATGTCATGTAATATGATATAAAGCAGTCAAGTTACCTGTGGATATTGATAGCTAAATGACTTCTGCATAAAATTAAAATTTACATAGAAGATGATAAATGATCTCTAAAAAAGACCATTGTGGGGCTTGTGATATAAAATAGTGGGATTTAAGCATAGTCTGGAGTCAGATTACATTGTTTTGAATACTGATTTAAGTACTTATATGAGCTGTATAATATGAGGTAAATTCAGTCTACTCAGTCAGCACTTACCTTTGAGGGATGTTATGAGCATTAGGGTATAATACATGAAAAATACTTAGCATAAGTAATTTCCAGACATATAGAAGCATGTTAGCTGTTGATTTATTTTTTTTGTCCTTTGTAGCAGCTGTATTTTTCTTTTCTGTCAGATGCAGAGCAGCCCATCTCTACTTAATTTCCCTTAATTTCATCTTAAATTGTACATTTTTACAACTGTTAGATTAATTTCAACATTTCACCCTTTCAAAAATAGCTATGAAGTTGATGACAGCTTTGGTAAATGTGGCGCTAAATCTTAGCATTAATATGGATAATACACAAAGACAATATGAGGCAGAACGGAATAAAATGATTGGAAAACGAGCCAATGAGAGGCTAGAACTCCTGCTGCAAAAGCGGAAAGAGGTAAATTTTTATATTGAGTATAAGGCTGTTAATGTGTGACCAGTTTGATCACCCTTAATTATAATTTGCTTAGTCTCAGATAATTTGTTTCAAAGATTTATGTATTTACTTTCTTAGTTACTTTTATGCTAGGGATTGGACCCAGGGCCTTGTGTCTGCTAAGTATGTGGTTTAATGAACCCCACGACAAATTTGATCTAATTTAATTTAATTAATTTATTTTTTTGTTACCAGGGAAGGAACCCAAGGGGCACTTACCAAGCCACATTCCCAGCCCTTTTTATTTTTTGAGACAGAGTCTCACGAAGTTGCTTAAGACCTCGCTAAGCTGCTAAAACTGGCTTTGAACTTACAGTATTCCTGTCTCAGCCTTCTCAGTTCCTGGGTTTATAGGCATGTGCCACTATACCCAGAGAAAGATTTAATTTTAAATAGTATTTCAAATTGTTTATACAATCTTTACGTACTAGTATTAAGTTTTGTGCTTTACGTAAGGTAATCCGGGTCAGTCTGGAAAGCTGTCTAAGCTTAGTATTCATGTTTACTGTGATAGTCACTTTCCTATCTTCCTCAGATTGTTGTCAAGATGAAATGAGATTTCATAATTCTATGAAGTCATTTTGAAAAATTACTTACAAGCTATTTATTGCCATCTCTGTCACTGTTTTTGTTAAAGTAGGAGGCCCTTGGTTAAAATTGCCCGCCAAATTCAGCTTTGAATATGAAAAATCTTTTATTAGCCTTGTGCTAAATCATAAGTAAACTTTTTTTTGTTATTCGGGGTTGAACCTAGGGGCACTTTACCACTTACTCACATCCCCAGCCCTTTATATTTTTTTATTTTGAGACATGTCTTGCTAAGTATCTGAAGCTGACTTTGAATTTGTGATCCTCTTCCTTCAGTCTTTCGAGCTGCTGGGATTACAGGTGTGTTCCACTGTGCCCAGCAATATCGATATAATATTTTGCTGTCCGCAATGGAGATATTTATCTTTATTTCACGTTGGCAAAGTCTGATGTTTCAAAAATATTAGTAATGCAGCCAAGTTTAAATACTTCTCATGGTAATCCATAAATTATTAAGCTTGAAATTTTTCTATGATGGGGTTACAGGGAGCTGTAAGGACCTGTTGGTCTTCAGGGTGTTAGTAGTGATTGTAATAATGAATATAAGAAAGTGCATTTCTTGGTAGCTATAACAATTTTTAGATGTACTTTTGGTTGTCTTCTTCCACAACTGAAAAGAAATGGCGTATTCTTCTTTATAGCTTCAGGAAAATCAAGATGAAATAGAAAATATGATGAATGCAATATTTAAAGGAGTGTTTGTACATAGATACCGGTAAGTTTGGACTGTTTTTTTTTATTATACATAACACTGTAATTTTTATTCTTTAAGATTAGATATTTAGTGATTTAGGCAGTAAGAATTAGTGGAAAGTGTGGTAGTAAGATCAGTGTAGGAATCTAAGCTCTGCCATTGATTGAGTCATTCTGGACAAATGATTTAACCACTATGAACTTGATGGTTCCTATCTAAATAATGGGGTAATGATGTGCTTTTTATAGCTGCCTAGCAAGTGGAAGGTACTGCTAGTTTTAGAAGTCAGGGTACAAAATAATTTCTTTTGGACGAAATGATTTGGTAGGGACTACGCAGGTTGACTGTTGTCTTCCATTTGAATATCATTGGGAAATTTTGTGCAGAAAAAGCGAGATGTTTTATTTTGAAAGAACAGAGGAATGAAATAGGTGATCTTGCCACAATTTCTGCTTATAATGTTCTTCATTTCCTTAGCTTGGCAGTTACTGAATGAGCTTTAATGCTTGCCTTGGAATGTCCCCATGTTCATACTTACCTCTTATTTCTGTTGTCACCATTACCTTAGTCTGTTTCCTCTACATACTCATGTTTAAGAGATTATTGCAAGGGCCTGGAGCAGTAGCTCAGCGGTTACAGCGCTTACCTGGCATGCACGAGTATACAAGTTCAAACCCCAGCACCATGCACACAATGAAGTCTCAGAGCAATGAAGGCCACATGAAAAACTAAATATGATTGATTCTCTCTCTCTCTCTTTTATAAAAAAAGAGAGTATTGCAGTTTTCCTGAAACATTCCTTTATTGTATTATTCCTCTGCCTGCAATTATTCACCAGTACATATAGGATGGATTTTTAAATCATTTAGTATGAGTTGTGCATGGTGACACATACCTGTAAGTCCTGGCTACTCATGATCCTGAGGTAGGATGATCACTTGAGTCCAGGAGTCGAAGACCAGCCTGGGAAACATAATGAGACTTCCATCTTAAAAAAGAAAGAAACAGAGAGACAGAATGAGAATGAATTATAGGCCAAAATCATTTGTTTAAATCTGTTGTTTAAATCCCAATTGAGCTTGTCCTTGATGTTATGTGTAAGTAATTTTCAGCTGAAAAATTGTGGTCTGGTGTAAAAGGCAAGCATGGGATTTTGTATGTAATTGTATTTTTTTAAGAGAGAAGGACAGAGAGAGAGACAGAATATGAATCAATTTTATTGAGTTTTTCACATGACTTTTGTTGCTCTGACACTTAGCTGTGTACGTAGATGCTGAGGTTTGAACGCATGTACTCACGAATGCTGGGCAAGCACCATACCTGCCAAGCCATTGCTTCAGCCCCTGTAATTGTATTTAATTTCAAATTTTATGTGTTCATAATTCTGCCTTGCCAACTAGACTGTAGTTGGCATTTTGGGCCATGTTTCATTTCTAGTTTTTAAATCCCATCTAATACTTAAGATGCTGGTATATCTAGTAGATTCTATTTGGCATCTCTTGAATCAACCATAATTTTTATGGTTATAGGAGCACTGGTGATGTATAATTTTTCCTTCCATTTAGGGATGCAATAGCTGAAATCCGAGCTATATGTATTGAAGAGATTGGCATTTGGATGAAGATGTATAGTGATGCCTTCCTTAATGACAGTTATTTAAAATATGTTGGTTGGACTATGCATGATAAGGTAAGAGGTGCCCTATAGACTGCTTTTCTCTCTGTATATAGGCATTGCTACCTGCACTTACCATTTTATTTCCCTGTGTGTATACCTTGGGCCACATCCCTGGAAAAGCTTCTTTACTTTGTTCTTTCATATGTTCTCTGAAAACTTGATCTCTTACATAAAGTCTCCTAGGATTTTTTTGAATCCTGGCCATTGATTTAATCTTCAGTGTTGAATTAATTGTTGGGGGAAATATTAGTGATATGTAGGTGGTGATGGTAAGAAACAACCCCCACTACGTATTTTATCTTAAACATATATATTATTTTTATTTTTACACTATCAAAGGTGAGCTTATAAAGAAATGCTATTGAATTTTAAAGTATAATATACCATGCAAATATGGAATATTCAGGTTGGAAATATAGTTTGAATGTTTTTCTTATTTCTTTTAGCAAGGTGAAGTAAGACTCAAATGTCTTACTGCTTTACAAGGGCTTTATTATAACAAAGAGCTTAATTCCAAACTGGAGCTATTTACCAGTCGGTTCAAGGTTAGTATTAAGTATTTAAAAAATTGCTTGTAATTTGAAAATATTTTTCTTTTTCTATTAAAAATATTTTAATTTTTTTCCTTAGGATAGAATTGTGTCTATGACCCTTGACAAAGAATATGATGTTGCAGTACAAGCAATAAAATTACTCACTCTTGTTTTACAGTAAGTATGTATTTATTATATATCACTAAAGTATAGATTATTTTAATACATTGAATTATTTGTTTCAAATTCATCTAAATCTACATTTTATTAGCTTAAATGATGGGGTTTTAAAAAAGAGCTTGAAGTTTATTGTTATTATCAATTTTTTTAAGAGAGAAGGACAGTGAGAAAGAAAAATAATTTTCATTTAATTTTTCATGTGGCTTTCATTACTCTGAGACTTTGTTATGTACATGGTGCTGGGGGTTGAACTGGCATACTTGCACATGCCTTCAAGCCACCACTCTAGCCCCTGTTCTTACCAATTTTTGAGGAGCGGTTTCCCTTTGTTGCCAAGGCTGGTTTTGAATCCTGGGCTCAATTGATTCTCTTGTCTCAGCCTCCCAAGTAGCTGGGTGTATGGGGGTGTGCTACTGTACCTGGCTATAAATATAATTTCCTCATGTAAGTTTGAGAAATCAAAGGAAAAGGAACTGTTAAATTCTAACTGAGCTTGGACTTCATGAGTTTCCATTTTTTTGGTTAGTTTGCTTCCTATTTAACTGTTTATGATGCTTTTGAAAAAAAGTCAAAACATTTGCATGTATTAAGAACTGTGCCTTTTTTGGGTCACATTTTCAGAGTATCAGCATTTACTAAATCTTCTGTTATTTCTATTTAATGGTAAGCAGTATAAATTTAAGATATTCTATGTTAATATGTCATAGTGATGTTAAATGTATTTTTCTTTTTAAAAAATTTGTAGTAAAATATATATACATAAAATCATTTTGAGCATTTTAAAATGTAAGGTTCGGGGCTGGAGCAGTGACTCAGCAGTTATGGCGCTTGTCCGGTATGCGTGAATACATGGATTCAAACCCCAGCACCCACTTACACAACTAAGTGTCAGAGCAACAGAAGCCATGTGAAAAACTCAATAAAAATTGATTCTCTCTCTCTCTCTCTCTCACTGCCTTCTCTCTTAAAAAAGAAATAAATAAAATGTAAGGTTCGCTGGGCTCTGTGGCACACACACATAATCCCAGCATCTTAGGAGGCTGAGGCAGAAGGGTAGGAAATTTGAGACCAGCCTCTGCAACTTGCTGAGACCCTGTGTCAAAAATAAAAAAAATAAATTAAAAAAGGCTAGTTATGTACCTCAGTGGTAGAGTTCTTCTGAGTTAAATCCCCTGTGCATGCCCCCTCCAATGTAAGTTTCAGTGGCATTAAGTATAATCACTTTGTTGGGAATTGTTTCCACTATTAAGCTCCAGAAAATTTTCATCATTCCGTACTGAAACTATACCCATTAAACACTCAGATCATCACAACTTCCCTTTGCCCAAATTCTAGTAATCGGTCTGTTAGGAATTTACCTATGCTGGATATTTCATATAAATGGAATCTTTTTTTTTGTACCAGAGATTAAATCTGGGGTTACTTTACCACTGAGCCACATCCCCAGCTCTTTTGTATTTCATTTTAAGGAAGGGTCTCATTAAGTTGCTTAGGACCTCACTAAGTTGCTGAGGCTGGCTTTGAACTCATGATTCTCCTGTCTGAGCCTCCTGTGTCACTGAGATTACAAGTTAGGCCACTGTATCTGGCTTCTAAATGGAATCTTGACAATGTTTGTCCTTTATGTCTTTTTTTCACTCAGTTTAAATGTTTTAAGGGTTCATTCATTTTATACCATGTATAAGAATATGTTTGCTTTTTATTAAGCTAATAATACTTCATTGTATACCACATTTTTTGTAGCACTGGAAATTGAACCCAGAGGTACTTTACCATTGAGCTACACCCGCAGCTCTTTTCATTTCTCATTTTGAGACAGGGTCTCACTAAATTGCTGAGGCAGGCCTCAGACTTGCTGTCCTCCTGCCTCAGTCTCCCAAGTTGCTGCAGTCACAGCCATGCACCATTATACTACATTTTTAAATCCAGTCATCTGTTGATGAACCTTTGGGCTGATTCCGTCTTTTAGCTATTGTGAACAATGTAGCTGCAACTTTAGGTGTTTAGATTTCTGAGTCTCTGCTATCAATTCTTTTGTGTATACTCAGAAGTGGAATTGCCAAAATGTATGTGAATTACATATTTAATTTTGTGTGTGCGCGTGTGTGTATGTATGCATGTGTGTATGGTGCTAGATCCATAGCATGATCAACACACTAAAGTCATTATTGAATGGCATAAAATACTGTGAAAAAACTCAGGGAAAACGTGTCATATTTGGCAAAATATTTGCATTAAATGTGCCTCTTTCTGCAAGTCAAAAATCCAGAAATCTAATAAGAGCCAGAAGTTATGGATCAGGTCATTGACTTAAAGGAAATACAAATTGAAGTATATGAAAAGGTGTTCAGCTGTTTAGAGACATGTACTTTAAAATGAGGCCATTTTTTGTTTGTTTTCCAGGGAAAGATAACAAAGTGGTAATACACTGTTTTTAAGGCTGTGCAGGAACAGGCCTTTATGCATTGTTGAAGGGAGCATTCATTGGTCTAAACCCCTTGAAGAAAAATTTGGCAGTTACCTATCAAAATTTAAAATGTCCACTTTCTTTAATACGGTATCATTTGTGATAGGAGAATTTCTAAAAAAATTGAGTTTTTATTGATAGAATAAGAATTAAATTAGGATATCTGATAACAGTTAATATAGATTTTTTTATAGGGCTGAGGATCGAACTCAGAGCCTTGCGTGTGCTAGGCAAGCGCTCTGCCACTGAGCTAAATCCCCAACCCCAACAGTTAATATAAACACCTAGTAATATATATCTAATGTTATATATTATATCTAATAATGGAAACTTGTTATAAACGTTCCTTTTCAGAAAGTTAAAGTGAATAACTACTGCAGATTTACAACACTTTAACTCGTTTGATTCAGTGTCTTTTTATTATAAGACAGAAGTGGTTTTTCTCACAACAGTCCAGTATTACACATAGAGGAATTCAAATGAAAGTGCTTTGAACCTTGAATTTGAACAATTGACTTTTTCTCTCAAAATTAATATTTATTAAAAATAAGACTTCTTGAAGCCTTTAGTACAGCAGAAAAGCAAAAAGTAAAGAGGATTGTGTTCTTCAAACTATCTTATTTTCTTAAGACTGCTCTCTCTGATGTAGTCTTGTGATGTTTAGTTTATGTATAATGGTAAAAACCAGGCTTATTTATCTCATTAGAATAGAAGCATATTAGTAGGTAAAACACTGACAGCAGCCAGGATCCCTAATGTACTCCCAAGGGAAGACCCCCAACCATGTTTACCCTGGGGTACTATGATTTATGGGCCCTAAAAATGACTATGATTTTCTAAGAACATTTTGTTAGGCTTTATTCTTAAAATAGTTCAGGAAAATGAGCACTATATTTTAGTAAGGTTTTTTTTCTTTTTGGCCCATTATAGATTGTAATTAGAAAATTTGGGTCCGAGTTCAGTGCCTCATTTCTGTAATCCCAGCAACTCAGGAGGCTGGCACCACTAGTGTTCAAAGCCAGTCTCAATAACTTAGCAAGGCCCAAAGCAACTTAGACCTTGTCTCAAAATAAAAAAGCCTGGGGATGTGACTCTGTGGTTAAGCACCTGTAGGTTCAATCTCCAGCACCCCATTTTATACTACACTATACACACACACACACACACACAAACACTCAACACACACCCCATACACCCCCCAACCCGTCTTTGGCCTTAAGTTTTCACATTTGAAAATCTACTTTGCATTGTCCTGTGATGGTGTTCGGTACATGGTAGATGAAGTATTATTCCTCAGTGTGAGATAAATGGAACATTTGTACATATTAGTATATTTAGTCACATTGTCTTTTCTAAATATTACTATGAAATATATGCTAAGTTTTATCTATGATCATTAACTAAGCTATTTGCATGCTACCACTTTTCTTTCAATAGTTTTATTGTTTTGTCTTCATTTCCCTTTAGCATCCATGTTACATTATTTTCTTAAGCATTTATTTGAATACATTGCATCTTCATTCTTAATTTTGCATCACAGTCATCTGTGATCTTAATAACTACTTAGTTCTTTTGTTAGGGAAAGCTTATCAAAAGATGATAATCAAATAAGTTGTTACTTTATTTTAACACAAATTTGTGAAATGTAAGTGCATGAATTTTTATATTATTAGTATATTTAGAATTATATTTACTATGAAGAAACGTGTATGGCTTATTTCTTTTTAGGAGTAGTGAAGAAGTTCTTACTGCAGAAGATTGTGAAAATGTCTATCATCTGGTATATTCAGCTCACCGGCCAGTAGCAGTAGCAGCTGGAGAATTTCTCTACAAAAAGTAAACCTATATTTCTGTTTCTTATTTTCTGAAGTCTGCTTTTAAAATTTTTTTATTGATTTATTATAGGGAATTTGTTGCACGTATTCATAGATGTCCACAATACAGCAATGTAATTTGGCCAATATCCTCCCTCCCAGCACTCCCCTACCTCCCTCCTCCCATCTCCTGGTCATTTGTCTCTCTTTCTGGAGTATATGTTTATTCTAATTTGCCCAAGTATAGTGACATAATTCTTAAACCTATGAACAACATTTTTAAAATATGTAATGATAGCATTTATAATGACATACTTATAAAAGCTTGGGGAGTGTACCTTGTTTTAACTTAGTTCCAGCATTTCTCCTACCCCCCCATTCTTTTTAGAATTTTGTTTGACAATAGGATTAAACATAAACATTTCTGTGAAAGCACACAGTATGACTTTAATTCAATCTCCAGTATCCCCCACCCTTGTCCTTTCTCTTCCCTTTACTATTCTTTCTGTTGTTTACTAAATGACTTTTTTTAATTAAAGAATTGAGTTGTTGTATAATAAAATGTGTATAAAGTAACAATCTGATATGCATTTGACCCTAAACCATAGTTACTCCCACATTGCCCACATTTCAGTCTCTAGATTCTTCTATATATACACCTATAAGAGGTATAAATATCTATGTGTGTGTGAATACACACACCCACACCCACACACACACATATATATATTTGTGAATTTTCAAGAATTAAATGATTGAATACGTATTATTATTATTTGACTTGGGAGAGGGTAAAGACTATGCTACATTGTTAATTATCTCCTTAGATCCCTTCCCCTACCTGTATGTCTTTGGTTCCCCTAGATTATGTGTTGCTCTGCCTTTGGTGGGTCTAATACATGAGTTTGACTACCTTTCACCCAAGTCTGGGTTTAAACTTTAGCCTCCATAAATGAGGGAAGGCATTCAGCCGTTGGGTTTGGCTAGTTTCACTCAGCATGATTTCTTCCAGTGCCATCCGTTTACCTTCAAAGGCAACAATATTGTTTTTAATAGCTGTCTAGAATTTGTGTGTGTGTGTGTGTGTGTGTGTGTGTGTGTGTACATGTAAATACATACACCAGAGCTTTTGGATCTATTCATCCAGAGAGGGATATCTAGGTTGATTCCATAATTTAGCTATTATAAATTGAGCTGTTGTGAACTTTGATTGTGATGTTTCACTGTAATGTGCTGCTTCTAACTCCTCTGGGGAAAATACCCAGAAGAGGGATAGCTGAGTTGTATGGTGGATCCAACCCTAATTTTTTATTTTTTAAGAGAGAGGGACAGTGAGAGAGTTAATTTTATTTAATTTTTCCTATAGCCTTTGTTGATCCGATACTTTGTTGTATGTGGTAATGGGGTTCAAATCTGGGTCCTCATCCTCACTCATGCCAGGCAAGTGCTGTAACTGCTGAGGCACCGCTCCAGCTACCTAATGGACATTCTTTATATTAAGCTAACTGGGGGCTGGAGTGGTGGCTCAGCGGTTATGTGCTTATATGCATGAGCATGCAGGTTGAAATCCCCAGTACCGCATGCACAACTTAAGTGTTGGAGCAACCGAAGCCACGTTAAAAAAAAAGTAAGCTAACTATATTAATAAGTAATGGCCTCTTTCTAATTGTTTGCTCATGTTTTTACCTACTTCAGCTTATAAACAATATTTAGTATTAAGCTTACTTTTCCTTTGATTGAGAAAATCTTGAATGCTGTGCTTCAGTTACTAAATATAGTTTGATATAAGAATCTCAAGAATCCTGTGGTCTTTAATGATATTCTTTACCATTTCAAATTAAGGAGTATAAATAGTAGTGTAAATATCTGATCATAGCAAATGTTATATAATGGCCTTTAAAGAGGACATTTTAAATGACACAGACTAATTTTTGGTAAGATTTTTATTAAAATGCCCATTTGGGTTGCAGCATTTATTAGAAAGAGTAGTTAATGTAAAACATCCACTATACAGTTTTGTTTTGTTATCCAATGTTCTATTTGTTTCAAAGGAAGAATACCCGCACTATCCATAGAAAAAGTCCACTTAGTTGGGATATTGTTTCATATTAATATATTCATATTAAAAGAAAATATTTCTCATATATTTTTGTGTATAAATGTAGATTAGTTAGTGCATTCCTATTTTCTTTTATTTTTTTGTAGTACTGGTTTCAAACCCCAGAACCTTGGGCCTGCCACTTCACTCCACCTTTAGTTCCAGTGCATTTGTTTTGTTAAAGGAAGCAGTTGTATAAAATGCCATAAGATTTCTAAAAAGAAATAATTTATAACAGTATAATTACCTTGAGAAGTTAGTTTGAAAGGACTTGAAGTACAATGAAAAATGGAATAACAAAGGTTTATAGCTATTATCTGCCTGATTCTTTCATGTTGGACAACATTGTGCCTACCCAGCTCCCAGTTACTCCTTTGTTAGATACTTAAGTATGAAATCCGGTTGATATTTTTTTTATTAGAAAATATATTTTTTTTGTTTTGAAATGAGTATTTTTCTTTGTTAATAGGCTCTTCAGTCGTAGGGATCCAGAGGAAGATGGAATAATGAAAAGGAGGGGAAGACAAAGTCCAAATGCCAACCTTGTTAAAACATTGGTTTTTTTCTTTCTGGAAAGTGAGGTTAGTTCATCTTATATGTGTATAGTTCATATTTGTAGAAAGAATAATTAATTTTAAATTTAACAGATATCTCCCTTCATAGCTTGTGTGTTTTTTTCATACTGAAAGATTTCACCCAGGGGTGCTTTACTACTGAGCTATGTCCCCAGTTACATTAAGTTGCTGAGGCTGGTCTCGAACTTGTGATCCTCCTGTCTCAGCCTTCTGAGTTGCTGGGATTACAGGGGTGGACTACCACACCTGGCTTACAGAAAACTTTTTTAAAAAGTTGTTTCTTCTTTTGGTAAGATGTTCAAATAATAGGATTTACATGTAGCTCTGGGAATATGAATTTTAGAGTTGGAAAGACCTGGTTATCAGTCGACCACCTCTTTGTGTTTCCTGAATTTGGTTACTTAATCTTTTTTTTTAAAGAAGAGTCAACTTTATTGATTTTTTTTCAGACACTTAGTTGTGTATATGATGCTGGGGTTTGACCCTGGGTCCTCACACCTGCTAGACTACCACTGAGCCACCACTCCAGCCCCTAATCTTTCTAAGCTTCAGTTTTCTAATAAAAAGTTTGGTAATAATTTCTCAGTTAATGCTGGGATGATCCACATAAAACACAGACCTAGCACATTGTAAGTTCTCAAATCTTAATACCTGCTATTAATACTGTGGTAGATCTGAGTTTACATCAGTCTCCCTTAAGTTGAAAATCTGTTAAATATTTGGAAAGGGCTCAAAATTAGTTTTTGGTGTTCATATAATAGCATATTTAGTTTTTAGCCATTTAATTTTCTTGTTTTTTCCCTGCATATAAATATATATTTTGTTTTTGAATATTGACCTCTTTTCAACTTCATTAAATTCATTTGTTTCTGTAATGTTAAAATATATTTCTTAGGATTTTCTACAACATATAGTCAGGTCATTTATGAATAAAGATAATTTTACTTCTTTCTTTCCAACATGTTTTCTGTTTATTTTTTTCTGCCTTATTGAACTAGCTCAGACCTGCAATAGAAAATATATTAAGGAAAAGTCATAAAGTTGGACTTCTTTGCATTTTTCCTGCTGTTATTGGGAAGACATCCAGTATTGCAACATTAATTATATTGTACATTATAGGTTTAATATGAATTAGAAAATTTTTCCTTTTATCCCTTCTATTGTTGAGAGCTTCTGTCCTGAGTGGATATTGAATTCTCTACAATGCCTATTCTGCATCTTGAGATAATTGTTTAGCTTTTATTATTTTAATATGTTGAATGATAGTTTTAGTGTTGAACCAATCTTGCATTCCCATGGTAAACCCTACTTGTTCATGATCCTGTATATTTATTGCTGTATTCAGTTTGGCAAATTTTGAGACTATTCCCACTATGTTAATGAAGGATGATATATATTTAA
>PVKS010045356.1:0-13697 GCA_004027875.1 Aplodontia rufa
CCATTTTAAAAAAAAAAAAAAAGATGGGTTTAAGGCTGGAGGCTTGAGGAGAGCTCCCAGGGACCATGTGGAAGGGAGGAGCCCAGGCACCCCAGGGACCAGGGAGGGAGATCAGTATTGCCAGAAAGTTCTTCAAGCATGACTTATCACTGTATTCATCATTGTAAAACATCTGTTATCATCCTAACAGCTTGCGTTAGTTGTGTGTGTATGTGTGTGTGTGTGTGTGTGTGCGTGCGCGCTTGGCCTTGAACCCAGAGCCTGGCACATGCACTCTGTCCCGGAGCAACACCACCAGCGCATTTCAACCAGTCTTAGGTGCACAATTCAGTAGCGTTAACAACCTTCACGCTGTTGTGCAACCGCCACCATTATCTATTTCTAAAACTTTTTCATCACCTTCCAACAGAAACTCTGTGCGGCTTAAGCAATAACCCTTCATGGCCCGCCCCCAGCCCTGGACACCTCTAATCTACTTCCTGTCTCTGAATTTGCCTGTCCTGGATATTTCATGTAAGTGGAGTGTCCAATATTTGTCCTTTATGTCTGGCTTCTCTTACTCAGCATGCTGCCTTCAAGATCTGTCCCCGTTACCAGGTGCTGTGGCCACATCTGTAGTACCAGCAACTTGGGAGGCTGAGGCAGGAGGATGGCAAGTTCAAGGCCAGCCTCAGCCACTCAGCCAGGCCCTAAGCAACTTAGCAAGACCCTGTCTCAAACTAAAAATATAAAAAAGGGCCGGGGATGTGGCTCAGTGGTTAAGTGCCCCTAGGTTCAATCCCTGGTTAAAAAAAAAAAAAAAGTTTGTCTCTGTTATAGCATGTCTCATTTCATGATTTTTATGGCCAAATAATAATATTCCATCATAGTGATAAATGTCATTGTTGTTATTATTATTTTGAGATAGGGTTTCACTATGTTGTCCAGGTTGGCCTAGATCACCTGATCCTGGGCACATGCCGCAGTACCAGCTAGATCACGTTTTGTTTGTCACGTCGATGGACGCCCAGTTAGTTTCCACCTCTGTGAACACTGCTGCCTTAGATAGGACCTCGTGGGTGCTGAGCAAGTGCTTTACATTGAGCTACAGCCTTAACCCTTTGAAATACTTATTTTACTTAGAGACAGGGTCTTGCTAAATTGCTCAAGGTAGCTTTGAACTTATGCTCCTCCTGACTCCGCCTCCTGGATAGCTGGAATTACAGGTGAGTGCCACTATGCTCAGATAAGCTGTGACTCTTAATTAACATGTGCTGGGAGAAGAGGTCAGACCTGTGAGCTCCCCTCCTCCCGTGAAGCCCTTCAGAATCTTCCAGACAATGTAAAATATCTTTCACTGTATAAAAGTGTGGATTAAACTGGTCTTAGAACAAATGGGATTAGTAGAAAACTTTCAATAAATAGAATTCTATGTCACTTATGCATACAGCACCGTTGCATGCCGTATCTTGTGTTCGCTAGGAACTGCTGACCTAGAGTTGAGCTTGCAGACGCTTTCGTGCGTTCCGTAGCTTAGCATCTGCCTTACTGAACGCATGCTCGCTTAGGGTCCCGGGCCTCTCCGTTTATAATGTGCAGCGCCTGCCACGCAAAAAAAAAAAAAAAAAAAAAAAGCTGGGGACATGACTCAGGGGATAAGTGTCCCTTAACTGTGGGTCCAATCCCCAGTACAAAAAAAGAAATTTGTGGAATGAATGATGGGAGCAGGGAGCTGCCAAATTTTGAAGCTAGGCAGGTCTCCCTGGAGGGTGACCCGTCTTGTTCTTATTTTTACTGGCTTCTCCTAGGAATCAACCATTACCTTTATTTATAAATGTACACAACACCTCTCGGGAGGTTTTTTGGGTTTTGTTTTAGCAGTACCTGGGATTCACAATAGGCGTCACAAGCCAGGCATGGTGACGACTGTAGTACCAGCTACTCGGGAATCTGAGACAGGAGGATTGCATGAGCCCAGACCCAGGAGCTTGGGTCCAGCCTCTGCAACAGTCAGTCCCAACTTGGAAAAAAAGAAAAGAGAGAAAGAAAGAAAGAAAGAGAGAGAGAGAAAGAAAGAAAGAAAGAAAGAGAGAGAAAGAAAGAAAGAAGGAAGAAAGAAAGAAAAAGAAAGAAAGATCCAAATACCATTAGTTCCCTCACTATTAAATTCCAGTTGTTCAAGCCTGCTTTAGTTTACGCTGTTGCACTGTAATTGGTTACTGTGTAATCCCATGATACCTTACGCCTTTATCCCAAACGTCCACAGGCTTTGCTGGACTGGCAGAGGGTCTGCGTGTGATCAAAGTTCAGAGCCTGCGGTGAGGAGCTGGCCTCCCTGCCCTCCATGGTCACACTACACCCAGACTCCAAGTCACCCATGTGCCTGCAGTGCCATCTGATCACCACCAGGAGGCACTGCATACCCCATTACATCCCCCACTTGGTGACACCTCTCCTCTCCTAGCAGGGACAGGTTTGGGGACCCAGTCTGGGCATCGGAATCTCCTAGGAGCTTTTCATCTTTCTTCCTTCTTTTCTTCTTCTTCCCCCTCTGCCTCCTCCTATCTTTCTGCTATGGAAAATTGCAAACATTAAAGAGTCTATGACTCCAGGGAGCCATGAGCTGGCTTCCACAGTGATGGCCCATCCCCACCCCGTTTCATCTACACCCGGCCTGGGATGCTCCCTAAGGTACAGGTGCCCAGGACAGGGAGTCAGAGTCAGCCAGGCCACCTGGAGCCTGCGTCCTGAGCCTGGCCCCTGCCCGGGGATTGGGCCGGAGGTCACTCCTGGCTGAGCATCTGACCCAGTTCTTCTGCTCACACTTGTTTCCTCCGGCTCTGCCCCTCAGGAACTGGGAACAGTTGACTCCTCTCTGCCCAGTCTGTCTTCCAGTGGTGTCTGAAAGCCTCACGTCCTGGAGCAGACCCCGGGCATCCTGGGGGCAGTCGAGTCACACCACGTGGGCGCTTCCTGGTGCAGGCAGCTGTGTCTCAGCAGGCATCATTTAACTATTGGAGCTTGGTTGTGGGGCTGGAGCAGTGGCTCAGCGGGTACGACACTTGCCTGGCATGAGCGAGGACCCAAGTTCGAATCCCAGCACCACTTACACAACTAAGTGTCGGAGCAAGGAAGGCTACTTGAGAAACTAAATAAAACTGATTCTCTCTTTCTCTCTCCCTTTCTCACTGTCCCTCTCTTAAAAAAAAAAAAAACCACTTGATTGTAAAGTATTCAGAAAGATCCCTGCTGTGGGCTGAATTGTGTCCTCCGCCCCTCCCCACCCCCCACTGTTCATGTGTTGGGGTCTTGAACACTCAGGACCTTGGAATGTGACTGTTTAGAGGCAAGGTCTTTCAAGAGGTGATTAGGCTAAAGCTGGTCATTAGGGTGGGCCCAGTGTGACCCAAATCCAAGTGGGCTTCTAACAAGAGGCAATTTGGATAAGGACACATGGGAGGGAGTGTTGGGGACACAGGAAGAAGACTGCGAGGTGGGAGAGGGCTCAGCTGGCACCCACCCTGCTACACCTTCATCTCTGACTCCCCACCTCCAGGACAGAAAGAGAAGAGTTGCTGTAGTTTAAGAAGCCTGCTCTGTGGGGCTCAGCAAACCAGACCAATTCCCACATCCTCCAACTCCAGAAACCATGAAAATCTTTTCCTAATTCTGACAACAGCCCTGGAATTCTGACTGGTGCCAGAGGCTGCCCCGTGCACAGAAGAAGGCTCTGTGACTGCAGGCAGTGCTGGGGTTGGCGGGAGGGGCCATTCTCACCCGGCACAGCCCCACTTGCTGTGACCAGGCTCCAGGTCCTGCTTCCATACCGGGTTGCGAGTTTCCATGTGGATAGCACAGCCCTTGTGGAAGCTCTGAGCCCAGGGCAATCATCTAAACGCAGGGCCCTGGGTGGCTGTACAGGCTACACACCCACAAAGCCTGCTCTGCTGCTAGGATATAGCAAAGAGAAGCAGGCAGGCCAAAGACACCCACGACACAGTGACACCCCCAGGAGCCACAGAGTCACCATGTAGCCCCAGTCCCTTTTGTACCACTATGACAAAATACCACACCCTGGCTAATTTATAAAGATATGTTCATTTCTTATAGTTCTAGAGGCTAAGAGTCCAAGATGAAGAGGCCAGGATACATGGTGAGGACCTTCTTGCCTTGACGTTCCATAGAGGCAGAGGTGGCGGGAGCTGGGGCGGGCAGGGGAGAGATCAGAGCTCAACTCCTCTTCTCCAAGGATCCTGCTTGCATGACGACGGCGCTCACTCCACCTTCGGGACCAAGTCACCTGTCAGAAGGCCTCAGCTCCCCATCTGTCCCATTGGGGGTTATTGGGAGTTCCCACCTATTCTTTGTGGAGGGACACTTCAAACCACAGCAATCTCTAATAAGCTATCTGGCCCTCGGATTTGAGCCTACAAAAGATTCCAGACCCGATGCCCGCAGATCTACGCGATTCCCATGTCATTTGCCCTCACCTCTGCTCGTCCCAGGAATCCCATGTCACAGGAGAAAGTGATTTCAAGGAGGTAAGACATGTCAGTACCTGCATAGGAGAACCCTAGGCAAGGGCCTGGCCTGCGTGAGGCCCTGGGTGCAATCCCTACCCACCCCCAGCAGACAGGATCATCTGTGATTCAATTTCAGTTACGAAAATTCAACCAAGACAGATGTTTTGTTTTGCAATGAGAACCTCAGGGATCCTGGGAATGGGGCGAGGCTGGCACCAGTCTGAACAATAGCTACAGAAACTCTTTGACTAAAAGTCACCAGGGTCCTTGTATTTAGTAGTTTCCTTTGACCTTGCCAGCTGTGGCATAGGAGGAGGAAGGGGCTTGTCTAAATGGCTCCAAGTGACCTCGCCTTGGGGGACGATGGCCACCATGAGGGTGGAATGGGAAGAGGCTGAGTCCTTTTCTCCCCCTCCTTCCACAGTAGGTCTATCAGTTAGAGAGTGAGACTTGAAAACAGAATGGACTCTGGGAACACCGGCAGAGAGGTGTCTACCGGAAAGCTGAGGCAGCTGAGAGGAGAGAGGGCAACGCCCCAGGCAGGGACAGGGGCTAGGGGGCTTGGAGGACCCAAGGCCAGAGCAGCAGCTGCCCACTTCCCAGGCTCACGCTGGGTCCTGTGATCTGCGGGCATCTCAGTGGGGGCCCCTTGGCCTGCATCTGTTGGGGGACGTTGTTCCCCCCAGCACCAGGCAGGGCTGCTGCAAGAGGAGGGACACTGGCAGCTAGCACCAGGCAGGGAGAGGCGCCCAGTGAAGACTTTCATTGGCAGGGTCCCCCACCCACACTGCAATTTTAGCCACTGATCCTAGAGACCAGGAAAGAGGGGCAAAGTTCGTTTCTTTTCTTTCTTTCTTTCTTTCTTTCTTTCTTTCTTTCTTTCTTTCTTTCTCTTTCTTTCTTTCTTTCTTTAAATAAAGGACAGAGAGAGAGAGAGAGAGAGAATATCAATTTTATTTAGGTTTTCCTGTGGCTTTCTTTGCTCTGAGACTTTGTTGTATACATGGTGCTGTGGTTCAAACCTGCTTTCTCACACCTGCCAGGTAAGTGCTGTAACCACTGAGCCACCGCTCCAGTCCAAAGTTCATTTCTTTATGTTGTAACAGCTACAGTTCTTAGATTGCTTTGCAAATTTGTAAGCATCTGCTTGGAAAACAGAACATAATTTGATTTTAAATCTTCCAAAAAGTCACAACATAATTACTTTAATGTTCACCTTCGCCCCCGTTTCTACTCTGGGAAACAGGGCTGCATTATGCTCACCCCTCCCTGGTGTGTGACTTGGAGAGGGCAGAGGTCAGTGTTCCTTTTGGATTTTTTTTTTTTTTTTTGTAAAGAGAGAGGGACAGTGAGAGAGACAGAGAAAGAGAGAAACAACTTTACTGAGCTCTTCCCATGGCCTTCGTTGCTCCAACACTCAGCTGTGTACGTGGTGCTGGGGTTTGAACCCGGGTCCTCATGCTTGCCAAGCAAGCTCTGAAACCACTGAGCCACCGCTCCAGCCCCTCCTTTTGGATTTTAAGAACATTGCAGGGTTCCCTCGGACCCTCCTGCCAAATCAGGGGGCCACACGATCCTGCGGCTCATTTGTCAAAGGGGCCCTTAATTCCTGCCCCATTCAGGAGCATCACTTGGTGCCTCGCCTACAGAAAGAGTACTCTTTAAGGGCTTCAGATGCCTGGCGTGTTCAGGTATCAATATACGTGTGTGTACATAGATAGACTCACACTTGTTTTCAGTGAGCATTTTATTTTGGAATAATTCTAGATTTACAGAAAAGCTGCAAAAGATAGTATAATTTCCTTATACCCGTCACCCAGTCCCCCCCTTTTTTATAAAGAAAGAGGGACAGTGAGAGAGAGAGAGAATCAATTTTATTCAGTTTTTCACGTGACTTTCGTTGCTCCGACACTGGTTGTGTGTGTGGTGCTGGGGTTCAAGCCTGTGTCCTCACGCATGCCAGTCAAGCACCGTAACTGCTGAGCCACCACTCCAGCCTCAGTTTCCTCTAATATTTACATCTTACATAACCACTGAACCTTTGTCAAAACTCCGAAATTGGCAGCCGGGAGCTGGGAGTGTGGAGGGACACTTCAAACCACAGCAATCTCTAATCAGCCAGTGGAGGGCAGGTGCTGGGAGCAAGTGAGCCCCTGGGCTCCAGCCAGCACCAAAAGGAAGGAAAAGAAATCAACATTCATATATCACTTAACTAAAGGCTTTTCTGGATTTCGCTAGTTTCCCTACTAATTTTTTTTTTCATTCTAGGATCTAATCCAGGATAACAATGCATTTAGTAAACTGTAAATATGTTTTGCCTGTTGTTTTGAGACAGGGTCTCACTAAGTTGCTCAGGCTGGCCTTGAACTTGCAATCCCCCTGCCTCAGTCTCCAGAGTAGCTGGGTTTGCAATCATGTGCCATCAAGCCCAGCTCTTAAATCTGGTATGTTTTAAATTATTTTTGGTGCGGGGGTTGCTGATATTGAACTTGGAACTTCAGGCATGATAAGCACACACTCTACCACTGAGCTTTATCCCCAACTTTAACATTTTATTTTAAAAAGATGGATAGACTGACAGGCAATTGCAAATTCAAAATGCACAGAGATCCTGTGGACCTTCATTCAGTTTCCCCCAACTGTTACATCCTATGTGTGCAATATCAAACCTGTGAAGTTGATATTGGTATAAGCCACAGGACAGATTAAATATATATGCTTATAAATATTTAAATCAAAGATATATGTGTGTATTTTGTTGTTGTTCCTTTGTTGTGGTGCTGGGGATTGAACCCAGGGTGGGGGTGCACTCAACCACCGACCTACATCTCAGCACTTTGAATTTTTTTTAATTTTGAGAGACAGTCTCACTAATTTACCCAGGTTGGCCTCAAACTTGTGATCCTCCAACCTCAGCTTACAGGCATTTTCTGCTGTACCCAGCAAGTTTAAATCAAATATTCTTCTAAACCTCACTTTGACTTGAAGCCAAGATCAAACCCCCACCCCCACTACAAACCTAGATGTGCATCTAAACTCCACCTGCCTCCATCCTCAAAAATACAACCAGGAAGTTCTTTTTTGGTGGGGGGATCAAACCTGGGGCCTAGGGCATGCTAAGCTCCCCTCTGCCCACCCAGCCCACAACCGTAAAATTCTTGATTTTTCTCCAAGTTTCCAACAACTGACAAGAATCTCTTCCATACATTACCCAAAGGAAGTGTGTGTGTGTGTGTGTGTGTGTGTGTAGCAGCCTCTCCCTGTTGCAATCCACTCACCTTCTGTCTTCTAGAACTTTTTTTTTTTTAAGAGAGAAGGACAGTGAGAGAGAGAGAGGCAGAGATAATCTTTTAGAGAATCTTCTTTTTTTTTTTTTTTTTCAGTTCTGAGGACCGAACTCAGGGCCTTGTGCGTGCTAGGCAAGCGCTCTGCCACTGAGCTAAATCCCCAACCCTGAGAATCATTTTTTATTGAGTTTTCCACATGGATTTCGTTGCTCTGACACTTAGTTGTGTCCGTGGTGCTGGGATTTGAACCCGCGTACTTGCGCATGCCGGGCAAGCGCTTTAACCACTGAGCCACTGCTCCAGCCCCGAGTCTTCGAGAATCCTATAGAAAGATAAAGAGCTAACTGTACACCCACGTGCACTTCTTCTACTGTCAGTCCAAAATCAACAGAACCTATCCTGGCTGCTTGAAGACCTCAGAGTGAACAAAATTACCTTAAGGACATCAGTTTTACCTGAAGGAAAGTCTGTGGTCTCTGATCACTTGCTTACCATCCGGGTGCTCCTGCAGGTGAATTCTCCAAGGACAATTTTTCTTGTTTTTATACTGGCATAAGTAAAAGCCACCCTAGATAGGAAAGGAGTTTCTTGCAAACGAGTTCACTCGGACTCAAATTGAAAACTAGTTAGATCACACACCAAGAGCGTGGTCCCTTTAATCGAAAAATGCAGAGCCCGGCGGCAAGGTTTCTGGTTGGGGGAAGGCAGACATTCTTTACTTCTGCCGAAAACACGGAAAAATGTGAAGACTTCGGCTTGAAGCAATCCTGTGTGTGTCTGTCAAAGCTCCCGTGAGGAATCTGAGTGTTGGTCTGTCGCTGCGGCCAGCATTCCAGGAATTCATCAGCCCCACTTCAGCCCACGCCCGGCTCCCCAGGGCCGGGGGGCTGTGGGAGTTTGGGGCCGAGTGGGCACAGGGCATGGCCAATCCAACGTGCGCGATTACAAAGGGACCCTCTCTCAGGCCAGTCCTTGTGCTCCTGTCTATTTAAGGAAAAGGAGAGCGATTCCCCCAGGGTTGGGTCTGCTGGAGAGAGTGTGCCATGCAGTCCCCATCCAACACCGAGAAAGGGGGGCGGCCTCCGGGGGGGAGTGTGCCCAGTCCAAGGCTGGACCTGGAACCTCCCCGGCCGGCCTTTTGACTTCCTCTCCCTGCCAGCACGAGGAAGCAGCGTGACAGGCAAAACGGGCAAAAAGATGGGGTGCAGCACGTGTGCTCTGGGCAGTGGCTGGAAGGAGCCTGGGGCAGGGGCGTGCTGTGTCTGTGACCTGCACCAGGGCTCCAGGGGCTCCCCACCTTGGTGCCACATGGTCCCTAGAGGTTTTTCTCCATCATCGGGGTCCAAGGAGTAAGCTGTTGGCCTCGGCTTCACCTCTTGGGCGTGGATGAATTTCTGGAAGTATCCAGCTGGAGAACAGCAGGACAGAGGGCTGTTGCGCTCGCAGGGCAGCATCAGGGAGAAAGGGACAGGACAGGATGCTGACCCAGGCACAGGGCTGCTCGGGGTTACCACGAGCTTCTGGGGGCCACGACTGGGCCTTGTGCTCTGAGACCTGGCGAAATCACACTGGGCTTCCTCTGCATCCTGCAGGCTTGTGTGCGCTTCCCAATGCCACGACAACACAGACGGTCCTGTGGGACACTGGTCCCAAAGTTGGCATCTGCAGGTGGAGCCGATGGGATCCAGAGACCTTAGTCCTTAGCCACCGGGGTCACTGCTGTCAACACCCTGGTGTTATCAGGAAGAAGAATTCTCCAAGCAGCCACATCTCCCACAGTGCCCCAGGTGCCTCCCGGGCTTGCAGTAGAAACCGCTGGGGGAGGGGAGTGTCCATGTCCACCCATCCGCGGGGCAGGCTGCAGGGCCAGCGCCATCACTAAGGACCTGCCCAGGGCTTAGCAGGAAATTCTCCTGCCAGCAGCTTGGTGCTAACTTGGCGCCCTTTCCCTCACCTGCAGCCTCCCTCACCTGTTTTCTGGGACTCTGCTTTCCTCTGTAAGGGCTGATGACTGTGGCTCATGACCTAAGGCACTTAGAACGCTCACCATGGGGCTTCATGCTTAGGGAGTGGCCATTTATGCAGCTGTTATTGTCCCCAGGTGCATACTTCTCCCCGTGTCCCTTTCCTTCAACAGCCCTAAACAGGCTGCTCCAGGGGCCCTGGAGCTCACTGCCCAGGCTCCCTCACCCACCGCACGCACGATGCAGCAGAGCTCAATGTCCCCAGCCTCTTCCTTCCTCTCGGCCCAACAGCGTGCAGCACTTCTAGGGCAGTATACTTGCTGATTGCTCCCTTTACCCACAACAACCAGCTAAGACACTGCCAAAGAAACACTCACAGCCGGCCTGTCCGTGTGTCCAAGCGGCTGGGGGCAGGCACGGGCTGCCCGCCCCAGGACCTGTGGAGGGGAGGGAAAGCAGGGGAGGAGAGAGAGGCTGGAGGAGAAGGCTGAGGAGTAACAGACCCTACCACGCGTTCACAGGAGGAGGAGTGGCAGCATCTTCCTGGAAGAGAAAAAGTTGGGGGGGGGGGACTCACTTAAAAATTAGTATGGGGGCTGGAGCGGTGGCTCGGTGGTTACGGTGCTTGCCCAGCATGTGCAGGTACATGGGTTCGAACCCCAGCAACCCGCATATGCAGCTGGGTGCCGGAGCGGCTGGGGCCATGTGAAAAGCTCAGTGAAGATTGATTCTGTCTCTCTCTTACTGTCCTTCTCTCTTTGAGAGAAAAGAGAGAGAAAAAAAAAAAAGTTAGTATGTCTGGGCACAGTGACACACGCCTGTTATCCCCGCAACTCAGGAGGCTGAGATAGGAGGAGCAAAAGTTTCAGGCCAGTCCCTGCAATTTTGTGAGGCCCTATGCAACTTAGCAAGACCTGTGCTGAAAAATAAAAAGGGCTGAGAATGTGGCTCATTGGTAGAGTATCCTTGGATTCAATACCTATTCCAAAAAAATAAAAATAAAAAGTTATTATGTGTGTATGGGAGGGAAGCAACAGAGCGAGCACGTTGGAGTTCCACTGGAGAGGCAGATGCAGAAGGACAGAGATGAAGAAATGCATTCCCAGGCACTGGCCCAGGTGACCAGGGTGGTTAGGCTGGCGGCTGGAAACTGGCACTGCTGCTGCAATCCACGGTGACATCTTTTCTTCCTGGGGGAAACCTTAGTGGTGCTCTTAAAGCCCGTCAACTGATTGGACCAGGCCCACTGACATGATAGAGGACAACCACCTTACTCCAAGACAGTGGTCACGAAGGTCACTGTACCTAGTGTACCTAGTGAAGACCCTTCTTCAGCTGTTGAATCACTCGGTATTAAAGTCTGGCCACGCTGGCACAGACAACTGCTTTAAGATCCAGTGGCTGAGCTGGGGATGTGGCTCAGTGGTAGAGCACTGGCCTGGCACATGTGAGGCCCTGGGTTCCATCCCCAGTACTGCAAACAAACAGACCGCTAATGGGACGGATGCTCCTCTGCACAGTATGGTTGGGGTTCTCACGAAGGCCAGGTGACCTCTATATCAGTGTGGTCCCACGCTGAGTTCCTGGCAAGGTGGTGCGGCTCAAAGCAGGCTCACGACCCAGTGGCCTCTCTACCCAGAGGAAAAGGCCCCTTGGAGACTTCCACCCACATTCAGAAGGACACAGGTCACAGAAGTGTCCCGTGGAAGGTGATGGAGTCTGCTCTTACCTTAGTCTTCCTCCCCAAGCAGGTGAACCTGGAAGGTTCCAGTTAAAAAGCAAGCTGGGGGACTGGAGCAGTGGCTCAGTGGTTGCGGTGCTTGCCTGGCATGCACAAGTACACGGGTTCAAACCCCAGCACCACGTACACAAGGAAGTCTCGAAGCAACAATAGCCACATAAAAAACTCAATAAAACTGATTCTCTCTCTCTCTCTCACTGTTCCTCTCACTTATTACCTTAGCATGGAAAAAAACCCCAGTAGGTCCAATTTTATCCCACGGGTTCTCAGCTTCACTGTCCAGAAGTCTTGGGGAATGCAGGCCCCAGCTGCACACCGAGAGGGTCTGATTTGGCAGGACTGGGACAGGGCCAAAGGCACATTCTGCAGTGAGTGCATCCTCCAATACTCACAGGGACAAGTCGGAACCCAAATCAAGTTTCTGCCTCTCTGGACTCCTAGCCAAGACGACCAGGTGGAGGACCCCAGGACCCTGTTAACAGCAGCCACGCAGAAGCCAGGCAACAGTGGCCCACTTGGATCCGTGGACCCAGGTCGTACATCTGTGATGAGCCGGCCCATCCAGAGATGCAAATGAGACAGCGACAGCCTGAGCTTGGACCATTAGCAATGCCAGGCCCTGCTTTGCTGCCAGGGAACCAAGGTCAGGTTGGGACGGTGGAAGGGCTCGCATGCTTCTCAGAGATGGGCACCTTCTAACCCTGGCAAAGGTCTCAAGCAACAGCTGGTGCTGCATCCCCCCACTCCTTGGGTTCAGAACAAGCCCAAAGGAAAACGGCCCACTCGGGGACACCCAAGCCAAATCCCAATTCCCAAGCAGAATCCCACTTTCTGCATGGAGGCAGCGACCTGGCTGAAGGTGTCTGACCATGAAGGCTGCTGCCCTCGGCACCATGCCCTTTGGCCTGGTTACCAGGTGGAGCACCTGCCCCATCAACATAAGACATCATAAAGGTCTGCAGCTCAGATGGGAGCCCTGGTTTTGCCAGAAAACTAGAAACCATCGCTACCAAGGGAATTTGCAGCTTCTTCAGTGTTAGAGAAAAAGTTGATCCTGGTATCGATGCTCTTGGATCTTAGGATGCGCAGGAAAGCAGGTGCTCCCAGGACTTGCCCCGTGCTGCAGTGTCTCAGACGCTTGAAGCACCCAGCACACACAGGGCATCTCTGCCGTGTACTCACTGGGCTGGGCATCACGGCTCAACAGGAAGACAAGCAGACATCCTGGGCCTTGGGGACTGGAGGTGCACAGAGAGACGTGGGCAAGAAGGCAGCTGCGATGGTGCTGCCAGGGCAGACCTGCCGCAAGATGGGGTCTGCAGCCTCCTGGAGGTCACGGAGTGACAGGTCACATGCCACCAAGCAAAGTAGGGCTCAGGGGCAAGGACCAGCAACGGGGCAGAGAGCATGAGCTTAAAGTTGCCGAGGACACCATGTGACAAAGTGAGCAAGAAGGAGGGGACAGAGTGAGCCTGGAGAGAAGGGGCTTTGTGGGCTGCTCTTTGGGGGTGATGGGAGCCACGGAGTGTTGTGGGAGGAGGAGGGATCGGCCAGGGCTCTTCTCTAAGGCCCGCTGGCTGTGGTGTGGAGCACAAGAGACACACCTGGGAGCTGCGCCCTGTTTACTCGCTCCCTGAGACATCCCCAACTGTCCCTTGTGCCCCACTCCTCGTTTCTGCCCAAACCTTGGTTATCAGATTGGGAACATGTGGGGTCATGACCTTGCTCTGCTCTTTGTTTCCCCAGCAGCACTTAACGTGGAGCAGACGCTCAATGCACAATGACATCCCAAGAAACTTCTGTGTCCAAGGGGCCTCCCATGGCGGTCACCTGGGCCTGATGGGCACAGCCTGGTGGTATGAGAAAACCAGGGTGTCTCTCTGATCCCAGTATAGTGTTCCTGAGAGAGAACAGAGAGACTACTCTAATGCCCTCTAATGAGAGCTTCAAGGTCAACAGCATGGCAAGTCCACAGCGGACAGCTCTGGAAGAAAATTCACACTGATGGAAGATGCCGGGCAAGGCCAGGCTGGGCCCTGTCCTTTAAAAGCACCTCCCCTCACGCTGCTGGGAAGGTGGCTGGTTTCCTCTAACCCCCAGGACCCATGAGGACAAGTGCTCCTCAGGTGCCCATCCTGGAGGAAGCTCAGGGTTGAGGACGGTCATGACTCTGCCCGCCTGGCGTTGAGAGGCGCCTGGGGAG